>JAQIXG010002910.1:0-16297 GCA_034700105.1 Oconnorella tubifera
CCCCCCAATTAAAAAATGTCATCAGAAATAATGTTCATTTTTTGGTATTTTTTATTAATTTTTTTTTTTTTTGGGGGGGAATGTAACATCTAATTAAAAAATATTACATATTATTCCTGACAACCTTTTTTGTTGTTTTTTTGGAGGGGGGGTGGGGGGGAAATTTAACTAATGTAAAATTTGTCCTAAGAAATGTTGTATTTTTTTTCAGCTAATCTTTTTTCTTTATTTCTGGGGGAGTACTGAAATATTTAAAAATTATTTTAGACAATTTTTTGCAGGGGGGTGTCAATTTTTTTAAATTGACGCCTTTTTTCCCTTATTTGAACTTTTTATCTAATTTGTAGCCAGTGGGGGGACTGCCGGCACACCACACATTAAAAACCTTGTAGTGTCTTTGCTCTGCCACTAAATTCAATTGAGACTGACTCAAATAAACCTGGCTGTATCCATGGATTTATTTCACTGACTGCAATATGACTGAATATAATTCTCTCCCTGTCTCCCTCTGTCTCTCTCTGTATCTGTGACTCTGTCTCTGTCTCTCTCTCTCTCTCTCTCTCTCTCTCTCTCTCAAATATGTTAATAAATGTATTTCTTGATATTTGAATCGTCAGCCCATGCTGGCGCCGATACCGATTAATCGTTTGTGCCAACATCGGGTACAAACCGATTTCCAGATCAAATAGCGGTTATGCGCTAATCAGTAGTAGTGTGTGCAGTTAATAATTTCTGGTCAAAGTAGATTGACTGTAATATCGACCCTTGTCCTAGTTTAAATTGAAGCAAATATCAAGATTATGCTGCTATAGAACCTATTCAATCATATATACATTAACTTGTAGTCAATGTCCAATATCTCTAATGCATTAAGAGCAGTTTATTGATGGCCCAATATCTATGAACACAGATTGATTGTACCAACGCAAAGATCAATTTTTTACAAAACCCTTGTCATTAAAGTGTGTAGTGTGTATTCTCTTATAATTGTGACACAGTGGCTCTGATGTTGTGTAATGTGTACTTCTATAGTTCTAGATTTAGTAGTATAATATTAGTTTGCTATATGCATTTTAGTATACATACATGCATGCAGCAAATATACATACATACCAACATACATACATATGTACGTACGCACATACATACATACGCAATTACGTACGTATGTATGTATGTACGTGTACTAAGTACATACATATGTACGTATGTACATACATACATACGCGCATATGTACATAGGTACATACATAAATTACACACACATGCGCACGCAAACGCACACGAACACGCATACGCACACACACACATACATACATACATAGATACATACATACATACATACATACATACATAAATACATACATACATACATGCATAGAGGTTGAAGCCCTAGATTTGATAAACTGAAAGCAATCAATATTTGATACCTTTTATGCCTCACTCCAACATCTTCATAAAATAGAAGAGCTTACAGCCAGGTTTCTATTTCTCTCAAGCCCCGCCTCTTGTATGAAACGTTATTTATTTCAACTCGCTAATTACCATTAACTAATTGTTATTAATCGAAGTTCAGTTCATAATCCTAATTATAACCTTAGCCGTAACAGTGTTATATCTTCGAATTAACATTTATGATTAAAATTAGACTATTGCAGACGAATACTGGGCTATTATAGGCGGCTCCTGTTAAAAACGATGCCTTGCTAGCTACGAGCTAGCACGAGCTACGAGCTAACGTTTTTCTCATAGAAATATAAATATACTTAGACAAGAAGATTTAATGAAACAATTTCTCTTTTTAACGCTTGTTCTTAGTTTAGCTTTCAAGTTTCTTGATGAAATTCTGGCGGAATTCTTTGCAATTAAATTTAAGCTTCCTGTAAATTATCAGTATGTTTTCCTTATCATTACTCTCGTTACGATGATTTATCCAATGGTTTTTAAATTATGCACAAATAAATCATACATTTCATATATTTCACAATTATTTTGATCAGTATTTCTTGCAAGGAATGATTTATATCAGTAAATTTGAATGTATAAATTAGAATTGCTGTTCTAAGTAAGAGTCGAGAATGTGTAGTAATCTGTTACATATTGGCAATATATATCAGTCTTGGTCAAGCTTAACTGATTCAAGAAAAATGCAAAGATCTTCAACTCTTTATTTCCCTGAAGTAATCATCGCAAATCTAATCTGGCAGCAAAAATGAGATAAATCGCTTTCGCTGACGAATACGATTCTAGATTTTATGATATAAGTTTAGTTTGGCAGCGGAATGGGTATTTAGGAGCTGTGCACTTGTGTTGTATTGCTTAGAGAGAGAAGTATTATCTTGTCTAGCTGTAACAGAAAGAGTCTCTAGCGAGGTATTGTTCTTAGCCAAGTTCCGCCCTTATAGTCCAGTAACCTATCAATAGTAACTTAATCTTTAGTAGACTCTAACTAGTCGGTTACAGTAGAGTTTAATTAACTCTTAGAATTAGGGTTAGAAGTAAGCTTGGGTTTAAAGTAAATTTTGCTTTTTATAGGGGCGGTACTTGTTAAATCGAGACCTGGCTCTAGGCACTTATTTATAATAGTTTAAATACTATCATTTCTATTTCCGCTAAGCCAAATTGGTTAAATTATTTATTTATCTATTTGTGTTATTAGTTGAGTGAAAATGTCTGTCTGTGTGAAATGTGAAGCTTATAATGTGAACTGTGTGGTATACAGTATGTGAGATGTTTTATGTGAATTTTTATTTGTTGTATCATATTATTTACATTTTGTAATCTAACTGAAATCTTAAAGTAATTTTATACAATAAATAAAGATTTCACATGTTTTAGACATTGAAATTTTTTTTTTCAGAAGATATTAAATATACTTTCATGAAGTTATGATAAGGTACACTTATTTCCACTATTATTAACAATTCAGATGAATAAATACAAGTTTTGGTGCATTATTACTACCAGAATAAATCCAAGGCAATGTTTCTTTATTATGAGACCAAGTCATTCATATACATGCTGATTTTTTTAATCTTTTCTGTCTAATACTGATTATAATCACTGATCATAGTTTGATAGTGAGTGCAATTTGATGAAGTATCCAATTGTATCGAGTTGAACTTTTTCACTTAGATTCTTGAGAGAAAAAGTTTTCACTTTTAAATTTGTCATTTTCAAACGTGGGTCTATATTGTTTGAATGTGATTTTTGTTTATGCACGAAAATCAAATAATGGATTCAGAAAGAACAGATAATAGACTTGTATATAATGACAATTATTAGTTAAATTACTATGAGAAGTTGAAGAATAAGAATTTTTTTATAGCAACAGACCTATGGGTTAAGTTTAATAAATTATTATAATTATAGCAAAACTTCTGATCAGCTAAATATTAATTTGTTGTAAATCGATTTTGACTACAAGTTAAAACTTTTCTGTTCTAAAACTATTTCTAACCTATATCTTAATTTAATATTAGTTAGAGCATTACCAATTACCATGTGCAAGAGCGAAACCATTTAATATCATAACACCAATTCACTTTATCTGTAAACAGTTACAGAATAATATTAACAGCATTAAAGTACAATGTGCAAAATAAAACATTACAATAACTAATACATCAAATATCAAATACTTAAGGATATATTATGCTCTAGCTTATGCATACATACATTAACTTGGCTATAATACTTTAGGCTGTACCTTGTAAAAAGTCAACATTATCAAGTGGTTAAGCTCATAATAATCTTCAAGTTGTATTGGCCTCACCATAACTACATTCTAATCTGTCTTCATTTTATAACATTACACAAAGTTGGGCAACTTTATGATAGTTATTGAGCAAAGTTGCCTTTTTGAGAAAATGTAAACTAAAGGTTAATGCAATTCGGTAATAAGTAGATCATAGAGTTTTTGCTTAGTATAACTTTCAGTTGAGTAGTATTATTGGGGAATTACAATTGAATGCTGAGTACTATGGACTATTGGTTATAGGCCTTGTCTTATATATTTTAATTAATACGATATGTGATAATATTTAGTAGACATAATGCTTCATATGCAAATTGATTTAGAAAGTAAGCATTGACATTAAAAACTAGAGGAGATTAAAAATGCACAAATATCTTATAATAATTGACTATCTGCATGCTTTGATAGTGAACTATTTCTTCCTTACCTATAATTATACTCTAATAGTAAATTATTTTTGAAATATGAAAACCCGCTGAGGATTTATGTGAAAACTTGCTTGGTACAAGCATGTTAATACATTTCCAGCTTCACTTTCATTCTCAATGCATTCAAAATGTGTGCCCAAATACGTCGTCATTCCCATTCCCAAATATTTAGTACTCTATGTTTGCTGAGTCACATTGTCGCCCATGCAGTTCATATTTTGTCACTAATATCCTTTTCTGCCCACTTAACATTAAGCAGCAAACAGATTAATAAAAAAATTATATAAAATTATAAAATCACGCATTTCTACCTTGCTTCGTTTAATTCCAGGTGCCGCGTGCGAATGATCCCACCCACAGGATGATCTCATCCATATACGGCACATACGAGAAAGCCAAGGGGTATGTCTCTCTTCCCACGGCTGTCGGAGCCATTGTGCAGCCCATGACACCGGCACCCCCGTCCTTCTCCTCCAAAGCGTTTTTGCCTCCGAGTCCTGATGAAGGTCCCTTCACCTGTGACTCCTCCGCGTCTGGGATGTCATCGCAGTCCGATGACGGACATTATGGACTGACACCCCAGGCAGAGTCAAGGCATGTCGCGTTGGATAAGTGTAGTTATTCCGGTGTCGCTCAAAAAAATAATTACAACATCGCGCCGTCGAGAAGTTATGTCGTGTCGCCGAAGGGTTTGAATGGACCGGGTGATAGGAATGGTCATACTGACCGGGACTGTACGAATGACCAAAGTCATTTTAATAACCGGATAGTTTGTAACGATAGGACAGGTTTCAGTGAGAGGAATTGTACGAACGACCGAATTAATCAAATTGACCGGAATGGTCTTACTGACCAGATTATTTCTACTGACCGAAATGGTCTTAATGACCGAAACAGACCGGATGATCGTAAACAAGTATCGACTTCGCACTCGATCCAAAACGGCCACGCGTTGTTAACTAAACATGATTCGAAGTTGGATCGTTTGAACGGAGTATCGCTGGGATATTTGAGTGGGGAGAGAGGAAAAGATGCGGGGATGGGAGGGGAGGGACAAAGGACTACCAAGGCAGAGGAGATTGCCCAGATGTTGAAGAGTAGTAATAATGGATATAGGATGCCATCAAATGGTTACTCGATGGAGGAACAGAGGAAAAGTGGCAATGCTAAGAAATTGAAACTTGACATACCTAGTAATGAGGTAGGATTCAATATTTGTTTTAATGGCCAATCATTTTACTTTGCATGGTGTTTAGGTACGTATGATTGTGTGAAATTTCTGAAGGTACATAATGTACAGGCATGTAGTGTACTAGGCATGCCTTACATTAGTCTTTCAGTAGTCTTGGGCATGCAGCCTGATAGATCTATAGTAAATAAAGTCATAATGTGTTTATATTATTTGATATTATACTTCAGTTTTTAAATTTGACTATACAGATAGAGGGCGTATTGAAATATTCAAATTTTCTTTAACTGGTTATCTATACTAGTCTGGACTTATCAAAGCGGGGGGGGTGTTTTTTCTTTTTTGAGCTGATAGATTTCAAGGGATAGATTTTCTTTTTGAAGGGATAGATAAATCAGCACTGACAATTAGTTCTTGGGGTTGGAGTCAGGGTTAGGTTCAGATTTAGGATTACTAGTGTTATAAAGGTTGGTTTGAGTTATGGTTACAAAATGATTTCATGGGAATGATTTTGGGTTAATGTATTCGGGTGCTATTTGTCGGGGTACCAGAATTTATGCATCATTTTTACACAACAGCTTTATATATATTTCCGTATTTTTTATATACACCCTGTATAGTTTGTAATTGGTAATAATATTTTTTATCCCTTTAATTACTTTCAGTTCAATCAAGTTTTTATCTGTTTTTCTTATATGTTCTGTTTCTTGTTAAAACTTAATAGACAGACAGTCTACTGCAATGAAATTTCTTTTTTTAAATTTGTCATTTTATTCGATATTTATGCAAAGTTTTAATCCAAATTTTTATGTAATTTTAATTGAATACAGGAAATCTTTTTCGTGCAGTGTTTTTATTGAGTACAATACTTTTATTTATTTATCTGTATAATTCCTAAAATTAAGTATTATTATCCTACAACATAGCATAATTCCTAGTATTTTATCCAGTAAAAAATATCGTTATTATTATATGGCATGTTAACATTAGAAAGTTCTCGTAATACCAATACATATTCTGTTTAATGTCCATTCATTGTTTTATTCCATTGTTTTTCATGTCAATTGGCTCCTTCTTGACAGTATTGAGCTGTATACTAATATCAGCCCGTAATTATTGACAATAATTGAGCACTAATCATTGCAAACTGACAATTATTGACAAAACCTTGTAGATTTACTACTGTTCTATTTAGGGAGAGTATTTATGATAGCTTTTAATGCAAGCTCTTGGGGAGAAATGTCACAAACGCTTGTTGTGTGTAATTATGATCTATGTAATGAATATGAAACGTATAATAATATCCTTGTGTTGATGCAGTAAGTAGCGATTATTTCAATGATAAATGACAGTGTTTATATGAAAGTTTGCTTTTGGAAAATTAAAAGTTTTAGCTTTTTGTATATGGGGAATTGCAAGAACTGAATTTTTGTCATTGTTGGTCTAGACTCCCTGCCTATAGTTTTATAAGAACTTTTATATGTATTCATTCATGAATTGTTCATGTTGTCTTTATTATCAATTTAAAATCAATGTACAACCATGATTGACATTTTAATTACTTTACTCAATATTGGCATATGTTGTTTAATCTTGTATATATTTACTTTAGCTTTATTTTCTTGTTTCAAACATTTCTGCTTAACAAAATTTTAAAACTTAACGAAACATAAACTTAGCTGTAACCCTAACCCTAATCTTAATCCTAAGTTCCTAATCCTAATCTCAGTCCCACCCCTTAGAATTAATTTTTGGAGTTGGTTTGTTGATGCCATTTTAACATTTTTGGGGATATATTAGTAGGTAAATGAATTAATGCAATGATACAAAGATGCATTGATTGATAAATAACCAACGAAGTATATATATATATATATATTCTATTTATTTAAATATTTTAACTTTTAAAATATGTGTTTTTAGTTAAATTGTTACTAGATTTTTGCAGATTTTCAAATTTTTGTGATAACTTTCAGAAGTGAAAATCATATATAAATGAGAACGCTAATAATGAAGGTTTTATTTTATTAATTATTATATAATACTGGACTGTTAGAAGCATAGATCATAGGACTTAAATGTTGAGACATTTGACAGATAAATAGGTGGATGTGTTATTATGATGATAAGATCGCAGATGAGTGTGATTGATGATTGTGATTATACTGTAAGCGTTCTTATTGCTTAAATGTAAAATACTTGAGACTTTAACCACAGCAGGACAAAGTAATCCTGGTAAAATTAACCAGTCAAATCAACCCAGATTATTTAATAACCCTAAAACTAACCAATTTTAGTTAGTGCTAACTAATCCTTTCAAATAATTCATTAGTATTAGTTAATTATTAGTCAATGAACTAATATTTAACTGATACTTAATTAATACTTAATTGATACTTAATCATAATTCATATCTTTAACGATAGTCCTAAGATTTAGGTAACTCGGCTCTAGTTACAATCTCAAATCGATCCTGTGAATTTATTTAATAACCCTAAACCTAATGAATAGTAAACTTATCCGCATCCCTAATCTTTCAATCACAACCCATAGAATTAACGATTGGTTTGTCGGGGCCATTTTAACGTTGTTGAGAATATTTTTAAAGTTAAATGAATTAATGCAATGAGAGAGAAATGCATTTATTGATAAATAACCAATAAAATATTTTACGCTTAACATTGAATGGATAAATATATATATTTTAGAAGTTGAAATTTATGTAATTTATACAATTTTTATAATATTTTACAATACATTATCGGCAATGAAATTTTAGTACTCATTTTTAATTTAATGGCAATTTCATCGTTAACACTGCAAGACTAATTAAATTAGATGAATATTTATTAATATTATCTTTATGTTATGTTATATGTTACTTTTTAAAATAAGATTCTAATATAAGAATACAATATATGCACGTGTGTAGAAAATAACGCCACTAGGGAAAAATGAATATTAATCTTGGATGATGATGAATCGAAATGCTGTTATAAAGACTTGAAGCAAAGCGTGGCTTAAAAACGTTAATTATAACGGCTTGCGCTGTCTAGAGACAATCCGTCAGTTCATTATCAATGATTGAGTGCTTCGGATAGATTTTATTAACCAATCCGGGATATAAGAACTTATTCTAATTTAAGATAGAGTTTAAAAGAATGTATTGTGTACGATTAAGATAGAGTTAAAGAATGTATTGTGTACGAATATATTTTATAAACGAGTACTTTTCATACAAAATACATTTTATTAAAGATTTCATTTAATACGGGACTAAAATTAACCTTTTTTATATTTTTTTAAAAATTTAGTTATTATAAAGTAGGTCAAAAACACATTTAGTTATTATAAAGTAGATCCGGTTGATCACGTAACATATGATTATTATTATTGTATGCCTTTATATTATAATAACAATATTGCAACACTATTCATGCATCTAACAGTTTTTGTTGTTGTTTTATCTAGCCTGTTGTGATCTTTATTATGTACAAATGGATATAATGACTGCATTAATATCATGTCCTTGACTATGATTCGTTTGATGTCAATAATGTTGAATATATTGTATAACCTCTGTTCAGTATTTATCGTCTGGCTATGCGTTCTATTTAAGAAGATTATAGAAATATATATCCTTCGTTTAACAGCTGATAGCTATTGATTTGTTTTGAATCGATTTCGTTTGCGGCAAGGCCTGGTTTGTTAACATGTTCCCGCCCCTTTAGTACAGTAGCTTATGTTGTCAATCTGTGTTAGTCTACAGGCCTTATGTATGGATAGATAATATAGATAGATAGATATACTAAAGATAAGAGGGAATAAAATTGAAATGTTGGAAATTCTGATCTAGTTTATTTAAATGAATTTCAAAACACTGGCATGGTATTTGAGATTTATAGAGATAAATTTAACAGGAATTTAACATTTAGTTTTATTCTGTTTAATTTAACTAAAAACACACTCATCTTTTTAGGCAAAAGGTGGCTCCAGCGAGGCATCGTTTTCTAACAAACATTCCTCCTACTTTTCATCTGGATCAGTATTGCTTCCATTAGTATATGTAGTAATTCAAATTTAAACTGTTTAATTGGTGTTAGGGTTAGGATTCAAATAGTGATTATTCCAGTATCATGCTTGACCTTATAAAGACCTGAAAGTGGGAGAGCTGCCTTGATTAATGAGGGGTGGTTAGGTTTAGACGTCAATAAGGTCTGTTTGTTTATATCAAGCCCCGCCCCTTTAGCCCATAGCTTTAAGCCACTGCAATTGCTATTATTAAGTAGATATGCATAATTGCTTCAATCCTAGATTTTTTCGTAGCCTTAGAATTAAGATTACATTAGAATTAAGGTTTAGAATTAACGATTAATAAGATAATATTAGTATTTAATTGAATGCAATTTTATTCTTTTTATTAGGTCAAATTTGATTATGTTGATTAATGATTTGATGTTAATTGAATGTTGAATTTTTTCTATTTAATGGGCCGATCTTGTGTTAGAAATGAGACCTGGCTACAGGTTGTTTTCAGCAGATGATTGGATAAGGAGGAGAAAGATTGACTTGTGGTCAACAAGCTGTGTGGTAGTCTGATGTATTTGGCCTCAGTAGTAGCTACTCCTGTTGAGCTGTAAAGTCCGATTCACATACAATGATATTAACTTCAAGTTTTCAGTAAATGTGCTTCATGTTGGCTATAGGAAAAAGTGTATCTTTTTTGACTTCCATCTTAAGTTTAATTGAAGATTATAAGGATAAATGTGAAAGTTTTCAGTCAGTGTATAGTTATTTGACAATTCGTGAATTGGTAATTGATAAATCATTGGTCTATAAGTGATAATCCATTGATATTAAACAGGTCTATTGATCATTATCTTATAATCCATTGATCTTTAATTAATAATCCATTGATCTGTAATTGATAGTCGATTGATCTTTAATTGATAATCCATTGATCATTATTTTATAATCCATTGATCTTTAATTGATAATCCATTGATCATTAATTGATAATCCATTGATCATTAATTTATAATCCATTGATCTTTAATTGATAATCCATTGATCTTTAATTGTTAATCCATTGATCATTATTTTATAGTCCATTGATTATTAATTATAATCCATTGATTATTAATTATAATCCATTGATCTTTAATTGATAGTCCATTGATCTTTAATTAATAATCCATTGATCTTTAATTGATAGTCCATTGATCTTTAATTAATAATCCATTGATCTTTAATTGATAATCCATTGATCTTTAATTTATAGTCCATTGATCTTTAATTGATAATCTATGGATTAAAAACGATCACTGATGATTATCTCAGTTTAATTGAAACATCAACGAGTTTAAATACACAATGGCTTTCTATGCCTTAATGCTTTTATTTGTCGACTGACCATTCACTGATTCATTTCAAAACAATTGACAGATCAGTTATTTTGAAATGAGTTTACCAGTTGTCATTTTAATTGTGAAATAATTACTGGATATACAAATATGTATTGAGACAGGTAGATTTTGAAATATCCACACGCATGCAGACTTTGTATTGAACATCATTTGATAAAATCACACCGTGTGAATGCGGTTTTATTTATTTTCTTGTTGCGCTTACAAATTCTGTATCCTATTGATTATTGTCTATTGTTCGAGTCTCGGGGTCTTATTGTTGATCGGGCGCACTATTCATTCTCATGATGCTCTGCTGAATATTTATGTGCCTATAAATCTTTTGCACGTTGTGTAAAATGTGTATATTTCAGTGCAGTGTAGCAGTTGTGTTAATTAGAGCAGATAAATCTTTTTTATTAAGTTAATTGCAGCAGATAATTCTGTAATTTGATTGGCAATATTTTAACAGTAATACTTGTATAACACTTTTTAGTTAAACTGCGCCATACGTTCATACAGTATGTTTACATATATGTCTGCGTGTATCTTACACTTGTCTTCCTCTGTTTGTCTTTCTCGCTGTCTGTCTCTGTCTGTCTGTTTGTTTGCGTGCGTTTCTTTGTTTTATGTCTCCTGTGAGATCAGTCGACATGAGCGGTTTCTATGGGCGGTCGTCAAGGGACTCGTGTAGTAAGATGCTCTTATCTCCTTCCTGTTCCCCCTCGTATTGCACTCGCCCTAGTCTTCCTATCCCCCCTCAAGTGTTTGTCATTGAACCGGTCTTGTTGATCGTTATTATACATAAAAAAATTCTATGGTTTTGTGATTTTGTGATTTTGTGATTACATGAATTGTTGTAAATGCTATTTTATCAAATGTATAATTAAATTTTGTAATTAATACTGACATTGTTTAATAATGAATTGTTTAATTACGTTTATGTCTATTTATGTCTATTTGTATCAATATCTGCTCCATTTTAGCTATTAATTAATTAATTAATTAATTAGCCAAGTTCTTTAACTTTTAATTACATCATATTAGCTAACGCTCGCTCATGACAATTCTAACCCTAATCATAACCGTTGATATGTAATTTATGTTAAACATTCATAGTGCATAGTATTTCTATTTTTAATTGAATAGTATATTTATATTGTATGCTTTTAAAATTATAAATGTGTCAAATTTTAAAATGTTTTTTCGTTTTATGAGTTGATATTAAATGAATTTATTTTTATTTGTTTTGCACAGTACCGGTATCTGTTGTTTGTCATTTGAGAAGCGCATCTAGATTGCAATTGTTTAATTATAATCCATAAAAATGTCAAGTAATTCAATGATTTCAATACTTGGCATCATATGAGGTTATTTGCAAATGACTAGATCAGTGGCAGAGGCAATGAAGGGGGGGGGTTGTGGTTCTTATACCCCCCCAATTGTGGTAAAAAATATCTTAATATTTAAACTGAAAGTTTATCGGCTCAACCCCCCACCCCTTTGTTACGATTTATTGGTTTTTTATTTGATGACGATTTACTTATTTTGATGAATTATTGTAAGTTGAGTTGAAACGCATTTAATCGGAGCAAAATGGAGACAAAAAAGTTAAAAAATGAGTGATGACCTAAAAAAAGGTCATCACTTAAACATTTGGAGGAACGCCTCCCCCCTGGGTCAATTTCTGGCTACTCCACCGAACTAGATGCATGTTGTCTAGTGTGAACTTTGAGTCTTTTAAGCGTTGAACTATACATCAAGCATGCAGGGATTTATTTCTTAATTCTTTAAAAGAAACAGTTTCTGAGGAACTGTATGGATGTAGTTTGCAATCAGTCGGTCTAGTATTAAAATCTCAGTTTTATACATTTCGCAAACAGTGTCAAGTTGAAAAATTACATTGTCAGATGTTTCAATGAAAAGAGCATGATGCTGTGCGCGATATAAGCTAGTGTGCTTGCCAATTGGTCTCTAGCGTTGATCAGGAACACTATTTGAAATCACCAATAACTTAGGAGAAACGTTATAAAATTGATTGCAATTGAATTTGTAAAATATTTAAAAATTATGTCTACGATGAGCGTATTGACGAGGCGTAGTCAGTTCAAAGCCTTTTTGCAAAGCGGTTAGAGTAGTCGACTCGGAACTTGAAGGTCCCGGGTTCGAATTCTCACGGTGTTTATTTTTTTCACGGGTCATCATGTACGAAGCAAATTATAACGTTACATTTTATTACTAATATAATGTAATATACATACAATTTGATTTATTAATCTTAATTAATATTAATTGTATAACTATTTACTAAAATAGCATACATTTGCTAATATATTCAATAATCTATTTATAATTTTAAGTTGAAATGGATCAGCGATTATATGATTGTTTGATGCAAAGAGATGTCAATAATTTAGTAATGTTTTTCATTTGGTTAATAATCTAAGATCATTGTACAGAGTAAATATTCTCTGTTAATAAGCTAAGATCATTGCACAGAGTATATATTCTCTGTTAATAATCTAAGATCATTGTACAGAGTATATATTCTCTGTTAATAGTTAATAATCTAAGATCATTGTACAGAGTATATATTCTCTGTTGCATTGAAGTGTCTGACAGAAGTGAGCCAGTATTTCTACAGATTGATGACTTCCTGTTTAGTTTTTATTAATGTTTTATCTGATTATAATCTTGTTTGTGCTTCTTGTACATTCCCTTCCTTATTATAAACTTTTTTTTTGAGAAATTTAATTCGTGACATTAAAAAGCTGTTTAGTTCAAATTTCATTTTATGAAATTTTTTCGTATGTATGATGATTATAATTGTGCTGTTAATTTTTAGTTTTTAAAGTATGATCAGGATGATAATTAGATGATGGACTGTTTTAATGTCAAGGTATGAAATTAATTACAATGTTGAATATTAGAAATTAAACGTTAAAAATCGTTTTGTTTATTAATTTGCGTGCTGATGTGACGTTATGAATAACCAACGAAATATATGTAATTTACATGCAATATTTATATACGACTATGTATGTAATTTAGCAAGTCTATCAATAACAATGCAGCTTACTATTTTAAAATACAGCTCCTGTATTTTTAAATGTCTCTTTTTAGATAACATTATTCAGAGCTAAATTTGCTAAAACTTTGACATCTATTACTATATACAGTGTTAACAAATCTAACTCAAAAGTGTTGTGTTACTCGAGCTTAATATATATACTAGGATGCATCTCCAAATAATAAGCAGAATTTATTGTATATATCTGATTACATTTATATATATCTTTGTTGATTCGTAAAGTTATATCAGCTCAAAATTGAACATGCTTCTTCATTTACTTATCCAAATTTCTTGATTTGTATTTATTTTCTCTATTTCTTTATTTCTTTATATATTTCTTTATATATGATTATAAATCTTTATATATTTTAACTTACTTTAATGTTTTTATATATTTTACATCTTATGTTACATCTTATATATTTTAAATCATATATATCATATTTAATCATATTTTGTAGTATTATAATCTAGGCGTATAATATATTAGTCTACTATGGTCTATTAAAAGGTCAAATATTTATTTTTGGATATTGTCATAAATATGAAGAAACGCCTATAATTCTAAACTATTTACAACTATATATATATAACTTTATTTGAATAACCAGTGATGTTTACATGAAATAAATACTTAAAGACAGCACCTAAAAACCAGTACCAAAGTTCCAAGTAATAAAGATAATTTCTTTGTTTCTTAACGTCACATCAGCACAAAAAATACAACGTTTTATAAATTTAACAAACTAATCAACATTGCTTAGTTCAAAATGAAGTTATAAATTAAATTAAAAGTATAAATTATTACAAATATGAAGTTAAAGTTAAGCTTAGCGTTTATAGTACATTGTTTGGTGACGTGAATGTTGAGTTGTTTCTTTATTTCTTAACGTCACATCAGCACAAATAGGTCATTTATATCCAGATACTATTCTGTATTCTAGGCTACATAGTATACATACTATTGTACAGTAATGATTTAACTCTTGTCTTTCATCTCACGTTTCTCCAATATTATAAGCTTATCTCTATTGAGCTCTATAGGTTGTCGCATATTTTTTATCTTCCTTTTGTTATAGATGGGGGTGTGAGAGAGAGAGGGGGGGAGGTGATTTATACATACTTATAATTGTAACGTTTTAATGCGTCTGTTCTTTGTATATAGTAGGCTAGTAATAGCCTTATGATAATACTACTATGTGTTCTTTGTATATTGGCTATGTTGGATATATATTGGCTGTGTTGTTCTGTTCATCGAAATGTATCTGTTTTATTTATGTATTATTATTGTGATGAGTTGAATATATAAAAATCATACAGAAATTAACTTTTAAACTTTTACTAAAATCATTAAAGTGATCCATTAATTATGGTAATATTTATTACGTAGTCAAAAATGGCTTTTTAATTTTGTTTCCTCAACTTTGCCACTGAACCACCCCCCCCGCCACCCCCTCTACTATGTTTCATTCATGCCCACACCCCACTCACTGTATAGTTCTAGTCTTTATTCAATTATTCAATAAATTACTGTTGCCACTTCTCAACCTTTGTGGCAACTTCTCAACCTTTGTGGCAAGCTCTCAACCTTTGTGGCAACTTCTCAACCTTTGTGGCAACTTTCTTTGCAGGAATATCCAAGCGCTAAGCAGATATGGCTAGGGGGCGTTTTGTCCGAGTGGGTGCATGTGTCATATATCGCTGGATGTATGCATGGACGAATGTGTCTTAGTATCGCTGGATATATGCGTGGACGGATGCGTCTTAGTATTGCTGGATGTATGCATGAACGGATGTGTCTTATTATCGCTGGATATATGCGTGGACGGATGTGTCTATCTATCACTAGATGTATGCGTTGACGTATACGTCTCTCAGTATCGCTGGATGTTTGCATAGACGGATGTGTCTATGTATCGCTGGATCTTTGCGTGAACGGATATGTCTTAATATCTCTGAAAGTATGCGTGAACGTATGTGTCCAAGTATCTGTAGATGTATTTGTGGAAGAAATTTGGGAGTGCACATAGGTGATTTTATTTCTAGATAAAATTTCTATATGTTCATTTGCGAAAGAAACATTTGAAATAAAAATTATGAAAGAGAGCAGAATTGTCTAAATTAGGCAAATTAGTTTATTTTGCTTTTTGTTTTTCTTTACAGTCACGTGGTCAGTTTGAAGAATTCGTCACAGAAGTACTGCAGGTACGTACGAAGTATGCCATGGTCCAGTTGACTTTGTTTAAAGTAGGCCGTAGCAGTGATGCTATCATAGGGTCCAGTTGACTTTATTTAAAGTAGGGCATAGTAGTGATCCCATAACTGCCTTAAAAGTGTGGATACACTACAGATTCTGACTCTGCTCACGCAGAGTCAGAATAATCTTGATAATGGAATAATACAAATAGATATTAATGCTACAGATGCCTACTTACTTCCTGCTAA
>JAQIXG010002911.1:0-16296 GCA_034700105.1 Oconnorella tubifera
CATACCTGAAAGAAATAATATCAATTAATACTTAGCGAGTGCCTCTACTCAGTTCCTCCTTTCCCCACTTGTTTAGTGAGTCTAAACAAGGATTGTCAATTTCAGTGCTACATCATAATTATACTTTAAATACTACATTAAACAAGTACATAATACAACTACAAAATTTAGCCCCATACCAACACTGTGACACTTGTATCTATAGTTTGCACAATGTAGTGATTTTTGCAGATTAATTTGCCGCACTATACCGAATTGTAAGGTTAATAATTGGCGTTAGGTACGAGTTAAGAGACAATTCACTATTAGTAGATGGTTTACTGTGTGTAGATAATAACTTTATGACTCTTTCTTGCAAAAATTCTTGGGAATTACTTGCTGGGGAAACACGTAGCGTAGAGGTAGGATAGTCACATGGTTAAATTTGTTCTATACACGTTTGATTTGTTTACGCTGGATTTTTATATCCTAACTAGAGTAATGTGGTGAAAATCAAAGCTTCATAGTATTATATTAGTATCATGTATAGGGTTAAAGTTAAGGTGATAGGTTTAGAATATATAAGATGATTATATTCAATTCTTCTTTCACAGGCTCGACTATTGATACAAAATTTTACTTCTTTAAGATTGTTGACAAGAACTTCTCACGCCTAACTAATATGTAGAGAAAAATTGTAAGCCTCGATTTGCACGTGTTCGATCGAAACAGTTTGACTATATATAATAGATATATAATAATGTTACGGCGTGTTTGAAGTAGTCGATAACTGTCAAAATTTACGAATTGAAGTAGGCCTGACGAAAGTTGTTGATTAGCACTGTGCGAGCTGCAACGTTAATAGACCGGTCACTTCACTTCAAGTTTTATTCAAGTAAAGACTGGATAGTAGAGAGACTGGTGGAGAAGACTTGGACGACAAGCAAGACGGTGGTGATTGCAGTCAGCGGTACCCTTCCCTACTCGCTCCGGCAGGAGGACTTAGAAGATTTCTTCAAGCAGAGCATACCAGGGGAACCGCTGTACGCACCTCGACGATACGCTGAGCAGGTGCGGACGAGGCTGTGTACCGGGACCCTTCACTACTCATCCCGGCGAAGAGACTTCAAATTAGACGAGTGACTGACGGTACTTGGTGGGCACTGGCTCCCACCCAACCGAGAGTTCAACATTGACGAATGACCGACGGTACTTGGTGTGACCGGCGATACCTAGAGTGACCGGCGGTACTCGGAGTGACAGGCGGTAATTGGTGGGCACTGACTCGCATCCAACTGGGACTTCAACTTCGGCGAGTGACCGTAGTGACCCAGCGTACATGAGGGGCAGTGGCCGGAGTGGGGCCCAAGAGGCCGTCTACCGGGACCCTTCCCTACTCGTCCCGGAGTAGGGACTTAGACTTTCTTCAACCAAGTGACCGGAGTGAACGGGATCTTAGGCTATACAACTACTAGCTTGTCTAAACGAACATTCTCGTCGTTGAACTTTGTGAACTTTATACTTAAAAAACTTCAATTTGACTTTAAATCTTTTTATTATACAACTACTACCTTATTTAAAAGAACATTATGTAGTCAAATTTTGCGAACTTTATAATTAAAAACTTTAATCTAAGTTGACTTTTAATTCTTATAATTATATTATTGATTATTTTAATATACGCGAGTTGCGTATCTTGATATTTTGTGCTCAGACTTGTTGTTATTTTAAACCATGTCCAATAGTAGTTCATCCCCAACGCGGCGGGACAAAAATCCCGTGCCGTTGTCCTATGGCCAGGACGACATAACGACCCGCGAGCCGCTCGCCACAGTAGGCTATGCTCAATTTAACTGAGCTTTTGTTATATTTGTGGTATTATTACTTTATGAATCCTCTATTATGCAGAATTAGGCGCGGGTAACTCCTTCCCCTCTTACAACAAATGCTCATTATATCTACTTCGTTGTCTATTGACTCTATTATACATGTAGTTTAAACTCCCAGTTTATTGCTGTAAGCTTATACTTTCTATTATCATTCTATATATTCTTTTAAAATTAATTTTTAGCTTATTCTTATAATTATTTTTAAATAATAATTTAAAAAAATCTCTTTTCATAACGCTTATATTCATTTCTCATATAGGCCTATGAATATGTTTAAACTAGTTCTATTTTGCAAATCTCTTTTTGTAAATTAAGAGTAACTTAATTTACAAAATACTTTTACTTTCGTAACTTTTGTTATTTAGTTTCGTTTTCAAGAAACCTCGACCCTTTCTTACAGTAACTTATGCAAATATATATCAGTGTTGTTTAATTAACGTTAATTAGACTCGCTAAGCGACATCCAATTTCTAGCGAATAAAAATCAGACATTAGTGAGATTAAGTCAGTTCAACAATTCAATCATAATTACTTAAGTGCTCAGTGGCATGATTTCTTAAAATGAAACTTATCGATGTTTCGTATTTCAGAAACGCCTGCCTTTCCTTTATGACGGTCTTGTTTTAATAGCAAGTGAAGGCATGCGAGTTGACAGATAATAAGATAAATGAGGGAGGGAGGGGGGGAGGCTCAGTGAGCATCAGAAGTCGAGCTCATGAGTTTACAAAAGGGCTTTTTACATTTTTCAACAATAAAGAAAAATTATTTCTCTAGAAATTTATCTTTAAAAGTGGGACGCAACAAAATTAATAGGAAAAAAAGAAAGACAATGCAGTAGAGGAAAAAATGACAAAAATTATATTTAACGATATTCTTACTATTATTGTTACTATTGTTGTTAGAATTTATTTGTTGAAAATACTTATTTATTTTCTTTATTAATTTTCTGCCTCCACAGTGAGTGGGACTGAAGAGACAACGAATTCACACAGTAATGAAAATAAGCGACTGATAGTTAAATTCAAAATTAAATTAAATACATAATCCATCCAAAAATTAACACTACCATCCCCCGTTACTAACTTTCACACAGCCCCCCATACCATCACTATATCCACACAAAAGTTTCAAATTCAGACACCCAAGACACCCAAAAATTGAAGGTAAAAATATTTTGGACTTCCTATTAAAAAACTTTCTGCATGCGCCACTGAACAGCATTAACATCTTATATGTCAGGCTGCTGTGCTAGAGTTTCAGAGCTTATTAAAACACGTTTCACACCGGTGACTCGGACGAGCGGTCCACCCCGGGGGCGCCCCGGAGTGGACCGCCGGGGAGGAACCCGCGACTCGACAAGTCCCGCGACTCTAACCGGGTCCCGCCCCGGGGTGAGCTCCGGGGTGAGCCCAGTGGCGAGCTTCGCAGTTCGAGTCACCAGTGTGAACAGCTCTTGCCTATACCTATTGTTTGTTTCTCTCCGTGGTTTGAAAAACCGCGGGGATATCCCCGGATCTCGAAAATAAAAAGGACCACGTTCGTTTTTATTTTCGAGCTCCGGGGATATCCTCGCGGTTTTTCGAACCACAGAGAGAAACAAACAATACGTATAAGCAAGAGCTGTTCACACTGGTGACTCGAACCGCGGAGGGAGCTTCCCGACCCTCTTGTAAGATGTATACTGATTCGTTTGAAGGATTTGTCAATCAATACGATGCACTTTTATAATAACAAAGAAATGTGTAAAAATGTGTAGGCTCCTAGACCTAGATATTTTTATTATTATTCTGTAGTCTAATGTTGAATGTTAATGTCTTAATTAATTGTATTATACAAAATGTTATTTAAAAATTAAACTGTTAAATACTTATATCTTTCATTCTTTTATTTTCATTTTTTTAATTATGCATAGGCCTACTTTTTATATTTACTACGGTAGAGATAATACATTTAATTTCTATTTAATTTTTCTACTGATTTAAATTTTTTATGACACATATGGATATATTATATATTAACGTAATATACGTTAATTATTATAAAATAAATTATTTCTACATTATAAAATACTATAGTAGCAGTACTAAATATTCTATTTTATGATGTTGTTATTTTTTGATGTATGTAAGCTTATTGCAGGCCCTTTGTCAGAATTGCATCATTCTCTATACATTAAAATTAGAATTATTAAATTAAATATTTTGCAAACATCTCATTGAGATGTATTAATTTTATTTTAATGGTAATTTTATATTATCTGAACAATTTTGTATAACGAACATTTTTCCAAAAATCTCATGACATGTTGGCCTAAAATTGTAAACCACGCCCATTTTAAAAATTACATCCAATAAGATATTATCTCTCAAAATAGACATGCTGTCGTGGTAGTCACGTGTTACTCCCCGAGGCGAGTCGCGGAGCTCGCCCGGGTACATCCCCGTGGCTCGCCCCGGGTACATCCCCGGGGCGAGCTCCGGAGTGCGCCCCGGAGTGAACCCCTTGGCGAGCCCTGGGGTGAACCGCGCGTCCGAGTCACCGGTGTGAAACGTGTTTTAGGAGCTGCGTGCTTTGTAGCTCATTGATGCCTTGAGAAATGTTCAGTTCATACAGTTCAGAGAAATGTTCAGTTCTTCTATCATAATGCTCTATTATGTACTGTTTCCATGAATAAATTTTAAATCTAGAAATTGTTTGGAGCTCCAAACTATTTTGGTTTTACTGAATAAAATATTTGTATATATTTCTGGGAGTTCCTATTTGTTGAATCAGACTCTGAAGGTGGAATTTTTTACTTAAGGGAAGAAAGGAGAGTGGGGCCAGACTATTGGATGAGTGGAAAAATTGATTGATTAGTGTTTTTCTTATACAAAAGATCTAACGAACTGTTTCAGTCATCTTATCAATTTATTATCGACCTCAGAGTTAATAAGCACATTTTAAAATAACATTATAAAATATGTTCAAAGTAGGCTCAAATACTACTTCGAATATTTTCTACTGCTAGTCATTGCTCCTTAAATAATATATTATTTATTTTATAAGATATTAAAAGTAAAGAATTCTAACCGGTAAGACGATAAAATGAGCATGAAGAAGAAGCCGTGTTCATTTTGTACTAGAATCAATTAGACACGGACAAAATGAACATCAAGAAAGATTGCATGGACCTTAATTGAAATAAATATAAGCTCTCTTGCCAAGCATACTCAACGTTCAAAATGTTCAGCTTTGTTTTTGTATTGTATTCATCAAATCTTTGTCAATAGTTCATATAGTTTCAATTGTGACTTATAAGACATAAATTTCATATCATAAATTTATACAAAAATGTATTCAAGTTTTCTATGAAGTGTTAATCCATCTAGAATTAGATGCCTACACCCAGACGACTATTTGTAAGTTTTATTTTACAACATGCTGGCGACGTAGCCTTCAACTGATCTCGTTATGTTGACAGGTTTACGATACGGCTTTCAACTTAATGTCTTAACAGAAGATTTCTAAGCAAAGAAGTTTTGATTTTAGCAACTTGTATATTGGTTAAGTTGCGTTTACTGAAGCAAAAAACATTCATCCAACTGACGCTTGTATATCGTGTTATTAATGTGATGATTGATGTTTGGACGGATGCATAGATTCTCAAACAACAAGATATAGGCCTACATGTGTATTATACTCTAGTATGATTCTAGCATTAAGTTAATAAGCTTACTGGTACGGAAAATACTATAAACTGTTACGTATAAATAAGGTTAAGGAATAAAGGTTATTATATATGAATAAACAAGCTATGGATTTTTGAAGTAAAGAGAATTTAAAATTCTGCTCAATTTTTTATTAAACTCTGCAGACTTAATTAAATTCTATAAATATTTTGTAAGTTTATTCATTTTTTAGTATTAAACAATTATAAGATAACATATTACGAAAAATAAAAGTTTAACCGCCGGTTTCAGGAGCGATACATACGATCGATACATAGCTATGTAGAGATTTGGAGTTTAACTAAAATTTTGCTGAAATGCGTTTCAGGAGACGTGTTTAGTCACATTTTAGCTATGTATCGATTTGTTTGTAAGCTGCTCTCTGATTGGTTGTATTTAGGTCAATCTGGGGTATGTTGAGGTCAGCTGAGTGTGTTGATAAATTGCATGATAAAGGGCAATGATAATGGCGGGGAATTTATTTTTTAATTTTTTTAATTAACTTTACAACAATAAAGATGAAAAATTAAAAATTAAAAATCACAATACAATTATTGGGAAGGGAATACCAGGTTACAATCAATTGTATGGCTTATATTAATGATAAAAATCTGACTTCACGCAATAAACTATTCTATCTATTCAAGGCCTACGGTTAAAATAGAAAATATATCGATTAACTCATTATGTATATGTCTGTCAATGTATTTATCCCTCCTAATAGACCATCGCGGGATCAAACGATCCCTAATTACCCACGAGAGGACGTCTATGTATTTCATAATTTATATAACAAATCACTGCTTCCTTCGCTAATAAATTCATTGAGATTTTTTATTATCATTTTATTTAATTTTCTTCAGTTTTGAGTATTATTTTCCAATAAATTAATGATAAAATGAAAGATAATATAATAAAGATATTATACCAGAGATTTACAAGTAACGTAACGTGAAATATTTATATAAATTGAGAAATTTGATCATTATTTGTGTCAATATTTGGAGCAGCCATGTTTGTTTACTTTGTACAGCGTAATCAGCTGTTTATCTCGCCAAGCTGTTTAAATCGGCGACATAAAATCCGTACATAAACAAGGAGATAAACAGAGTTTTAAGCAGCATTTTAGGTTCAAAAAACGCAAATAAGAGCAAATCGATACATATGTATGGATCCGATACATATGTATCTCTCCTGAAACCGGGGGTAAATGGTCGAATTTAGCTTACTAATATTATTAGGGCACACAATAACTTTTTTCCGAGGGCTACATTTTAGATCATAAATGGCTCGGTGGGCCGTAAAAACATTGACTTTCATGTACACCACATATTCTATATTCTTAAGATTTATTAACACTACATGAAAATACTAACAACTTCTTTTAATTTGTTTATTATTATGGCTTTGCGGCCTCACTGCGGGCCACAAAAATGTCTCCGCAGGCCTCAATTGACCCGCGGACCTCACATCGCCCATCCTTGTTAGATTATAAATTTATTTACTTTTTAACTTTGCAGCATTGTAAAGTCTGCATTGAAAGTATATAGGCTTTATAAATTAAATTCAGTTTAAATAATTAATTTCTATATATTAAATAATAATTAAAGAATTAAAATAATTAATTTAATTAATTAAACTTATAAATTATAGTAAGACAACTTACCACCAGGATGACTGATTGGCACGTGACTGTAACAAAACAAGTAAAAGAACAGAAATAAGAACTCGTGACATCATTAATCCATCAGCTGATCACATCCAACAGTTGAAGAACAAAAGACTTTGTGTTCATTAATCATATCTGATACAAGTCTGGACACAATTCATTGCCTCTTTCTTGCGCACACCGACAGCATATTTGCTTTTCCTCGAAGCTAGATGCAGTCATTTCCATTCATCATTTCAGCTGTAATAAATCTATTTGATAATTTGTAACGCAGATGAATGCACTAGTAAACACTTATGATGAAACTATTCAATTGAGTGCACAATAAAATTTAATATCATCTTCTTCAATATAAACCAAGAGTGAGCATCTACAAACTAAACCCAACTGCATTATGTAAAAAATAGCTGCATTTTTATTTTGTCATAAATCAAACACAAGGCCTAGTGAAAAAAGAATGAAGGGGGAGGGTTCAGGACTTTTTAAAATCCTAAATTACCTACCATTGAAATCATATGAGTACGTTTTGATCAGAAAATAAGACTTATATTATGGGCCAATGGAGATTTTTTAATTCAGTTTGGTAAGATTTGACTAACTAGCGAAATTTTGAGCTGAGTCACTTATATCATACATAAAATAGATGATTAGGCCTAAGTGTGATGCTGCTATAAATTTCTTATTAATTTCTTTTATTTTACTCATGTTACATTCATTTCATACTAAGCAAATACTAAATTAAATACTAAGTTAACGAAAATATTAAGTTTAATTTTTTTAAAGTTACATAGGCCTTCTAATCTTTTGTTAATTTGCTTAATGCATTTTGCTTTACAAGTCAGCAAAAGTGATACAATCATTCCCCCCCCTCCATGTGTGGGTAGACCTACCATTGTTTCAGATTAACGTATTAATTGTTGTTCATTATAAACTACAGATAAAACCTAATAAATCAAAGAAAGCTCAACTAAATATAAATATTTACTAATCATAATCTATTATATCGTGCGATATCTATTTTTAAAATAATGTCAGTTACGTCTATTGCTTTCTTGAGATAGACCTAAGTAGAGTCACAGACTATAATCTAAAACGATTTCTAAAGTGTTTTGCTATTTTAAAAGATTAAAATAGAGTCTTCTTATCACAGCTTTATTACATCAATTAACCTAATTCCACTTCCGGTCCTCGTCGATAGGGACTTTCAAATAGCTCTCAGACAGATATACGAAATGTAAGCGATGGGCGCAAGCGTGCAACTACTTCAGCATAGTACAACGCTCTCTACGCAGCTCATCTGTCAGTCAGTCAATTATTAAAGTTGACTGACTGATTGACTGACTGGCTCAACTTCTGTAAGATCTAAAATAATTATTACTACAAGTAATATGCATCAGGGCGGATCCTGAGAGACGAGGCTGGGTACTATGCGATAAAGAAATGCATTAAAGAGAATCTCTTTAGAGTTGTTCCCTCACCCCACTCAGTGCGATAGTGCTATTAGTGGATAACAATTATACAGAGTACAAATGAAATGAAATTCTTCATAAGTTCCCGAATAAGATCGTCAACTATTTGTTGATTGATTACGATTCGAAATGATTTAAAGAGATTTTCAAATATTTCGTTTAGAAGTAGAGTTAAAAATTAAATTTGACTAAAAGCTTAAACAACTTTGGCTCTTTTCTTTGATCATCAATCTATATCAAATGAAATATACTGTATACATTAAATAGTACTTAGAAAATTGATAATGGTTCAACTAGTTCGCATGATATCGGTTGTTTTAAAGCTAATCATACATTTTAAATATACATCATACCTAATGACTTGGGATATAGTTACATTTTCCCCAGCACGTCAGGTTTTTTCAAATTTTCCGATTTCATATCCTCTTTCTTTTACTTTAAGAAATACTGTAATAAGTTAATAGTACAGTAAATTTTTAGACATTGTTTCAATCTAAACTGTAATAACAATGCTGTAGCTTACTTAATAACTAGATATGCTTATTAAGCCTTTCACTAGCAATAAAAAATGCCTATAGAGTTTTATGTTTCACCATACACATTAACATCTATATCTACAATTATTTTATAATATCTACATTTGCCGAAACTTTGCACCAAAGAGCAGTGAATTTCTATAACAAACTTTATGAAAACGTGTCATCATGCTTATTTTATATGCAAGCTTGGTGATCAAGATGAGTCATTTGGTTTGCAAATCTTGTCTGGAAAATCCGAGGCAGTGACATTAAGGACAGAGTTAGACGAAATTCGGAATATCAATGATTTTGAAAGTGCAAACTGATCATTCGTCAGATTGTTACTGTTGCTTGATTAATATAAACGGTTTCTATAATAAAAACAGACATAAATTGTCTACTCAAATCTGCTTTCAGCATTAAGCCCTATTCTACACTGGGACGAAATTCTGATTCCAGTTTTGTCCATTGAACAGTTCTCATTCGACAGCGATTCATCAAAAGATGATAACAATTAGGAATACAAAGCAACTGACAGCACATCACCTCAGCTCATGTCACATGGGAATCTAGATGATCTTGTGAGAGACTTAGAATTGCCAGAGGAATCAGCTAAACTTCTCACTTCGAGATTAAAAAGAGAAATTTTCTCGTAAAAGTTGAAACCAGCATTTCCATTGGTCCTCAAATTAAAAAGTTTATGAAGGATGAACACTTCACATCAAAGGTATCTAATATGGAGCTGTCAGCACTTTAAATCTGTTGGTTAAAACTTTTGCAGGAAACCTCAAATCTGAGGACTACAGTTTAAAAAATTGTTTGAAAAAATGATACTCATTCTGCACTTGTAAGCCGAATGGGCATTAACAATAATTTCTTACGTTTAGACTACATATGACTACTAGACTACTACGTGCTTTCCTGTAAATTTGAGTGCTTACAGGGTGAAATTCCACTAGCACATTTGTGAAATGGAACGCAGGAACCAAGGTTGGGTGGAGCTCATGTATGATTGCTGACTACTGTTGGCACCTTAAACGTGACCACTCCAGCAGCGAAAGATAAGAGGAAGTCATGAAAAGAACAGTTTAAGAATGTCTAGCAATTATGTGAATAGTGATTTGTAAGAGACCACTTGTAAGACATACACCATTTGCTACAACTATATTGCTGTTGAAAACATTTAGGAACATGCTTACGCTCTATACTATATACGTGAATTATATAGGCTGAAATTGTTTTAAAACCTGACGTTCTGTGTAAAAACCAAATACATATTCTGAATCAGCGTCCCAAAATCTATAAGAAACACCTATTCCATTGAAAACAACTAACAAAGGTTAAAATTTGCAGACCAGTGTTTTAGTTTCAATTTTAAGTTAAATAAATAATCTGTTATTTCACGACAGTCTTACATTTGATATTATGTCCTAATCGCGCGTTTTAATATAAATTATTATCAAAAGAGCATTTAGCTTGTGATAAAGACTACAGATTTTTTACGACACGATCGCGTCTATAATAGACGACGGGCTGCTTTAAGTCTAGTATTATAGCTTACGAGGCAGAATCTGATGAAAGTCTGATTGGTTTCTAAAACTTTCTTCACCCCAGCAACAAACCGGTCTGACCTCATAACAAAGTACTTAAGTGGACATGATTCTGTCAATCAGTGGCCTGCAGACGCTTCACTAGATCTCTCAACGAGATTATAAAAACCACCTGTGGTCAGTGGCAGCCTCTTTGCTTCTCTACATCTCCTTGATGTCTGACTGGTAGATTGCATAGCACAGCAAGGTCACTAAGGTCAATAATTAACTACCGTTACAGTATAGCTTGGATTTCAGTTGAAATATTCTTTAAAAGAAATCAATTCACGGATTCTGTATATTGAAATTTTACATCATTGCTAGATTCTAATAAATAATATTTAGTTGTTTAAAAAAATAACATTATAAATTTACAGATGATTAAACAAATGAATAATCGGATGATTTTGGCCATAGCCTCGCACTTAATGTAAACATATTATATTATACGGTTTTATATTGTTACATTTTTTAAATGTGCAGTGGGGGCCCACCAAAACATAACCAGCTGAAAAATTGTAAAATAAAGCTCACCCAGTGCTCATTATCTATCATTCATGGTCAGTGGCGAAGTCACGGGGTTATTTGGGGCTGTTCAAACAACGCCACTTCTGAAAAAATACGGAGACTTTTTTTATAAGGGGGGGGGGAGGGTTGTTTGCTAGTCTGTCATTTTTCACTTCGTGCAAGTATTATGCAACTTGTTGTTGCGCGTCTTCGACCTTATTTCATAAACTTTCATGACAAATGTTATCATTCATTATTAATCGTAATATATTATATTTTACGATTGATAATGAATGACGAATCTGTAAGGGTGATTCGTATATGAAAATGCTGCACCGATAACGATACCATCATACCAATATCGGTACCGATACCGATAACACTAGCATTATTTATTATTATTTTTAAACAATCTCACTTCCTATGAAATGGCTTCGCCACTGTTCATGGTTATTATCATTAGTTATGATTAGTATATTGGTACTGTATATATTCCTTCCTCTGTGAAAATACAACTTTAATACACATCCTGCATTTTTTTTGTTAAACTTACATTTGTAGCATTTATAATAATTTGTGGCATTACTGCATTTTAGCGGACTCTCCTCACATTTGTTAATCTTCATAGATAGTGATTTGAAATCTCGGCGATCTCGCCTACCGCCCCCCCCCCCCCCCCCACCGAACCTAATTTAGGGCCCGGCAACCCATGGAGCAGCTGTGGTATTTATTATTACTTTTATAATCCCTTCATCCCTAATTTCCAATATTAAATAAAAAACGTGTTTAATCAATAGCGGATAAGCTAATCGCGTAACACCCTACATTCATTCAGGTTCAGTGACGGACTGGCTCCCTAAGGCCCACTGAGAAATTTTTACTTGGGCCTCACCAAAACACAACCAGAAGTTATAAAATAACCATCCCCCCCCCAGTGCGCACTTTCTATTTATTATCGTTTCCAGTTTTAGCCTGATCTCAAGTGGTCAAATTTCACATTTTTACCGTTCAGATTCAAATGTTTCTTTCATTTTTTGCTGCTTGGGCCCATAAAGCCCAGAGGGTGAGGGGCCCACTGAGGGATCCCTCAGTCCCTCACCAGGCCAGTCTGCCTCTGAAAATTGATTAATTTGTACAAATCAAATTTTGTAATTTAAATTAAAGGATTTTTAATTTAAATCGTAATGTAATAGGGCCAGCAAATGTTTGAACGAGATTACGTGACGACTGATTACTATCGAATACATAATTGAACAAATAGCGAAGCGTTGAGAGGTCAAGTGACGTCTTCTAAATGATTAATATTAGAAATGACAGATTTTATATTTAACATTTTAAATTAAACATTCTAAGTAAAATATTTTTAATTAAATTTTATCTTAAAATCACCATTAATTTTTTATCGGTGATTTTAAACATGACCATCTTAAGAGAAGTCGTTAGATCTTTCTTCCTCATTCATTAATTGTACTAAATGTTTTGGTTTGTTTCGATTTCGCACCTCACCGACTTAGGATTAGAGATGGTTTAGGGTTAGAATTTGAATTCAGATAGCTAGAGTCATAATTAAGGTTATTGAGACGGATCAGACGTAATTTTCAGTTATTTTCAGACAATTTTAGCTGACTTTTACTGTTATATTTAATGAGCGATACTTGAAGAACCATGGATTAAAATATAAAATGTTGTTTTCAAAAGTTCTCGATGTAGTTTCAATTTTGCGATGAAACTTGTTTTTTATTTCTCTTTCTTACTTATATCTGTGATCTTATTTTGATTTTAAAACTATTATGTGGTGAGTAACCGAAGTCCCCTTCGGTTACTCACCACATAATAGTTTTTAATCTTTAACCACCAATTGTTCTTAATCTTATTATTATTTGAGTAGTCAGTAATCAGTTATGTGATTCGAGATGCGGGAAAAAGGATACAAGTCACAAGTTCATTAAATTCAAGTGTAAGAGGGAAACTTTTAACTCTAACTCTAAGTCCTAATTATATTTACTTTGTACAGCAATAGTATGTACGAAATGGTTGGTAATCGGACAAAATTTTCCCAGTACATAATTACTTATCAGACACATTTCCCCCTAGGACATACTCCCCCCCCTCGACATAACCCCCCCCCCTTCAAATAGCTAAGTTATGATCATCTCTAGTAATTACAGTAATGACCGCAAGGTTGATGTCACTCTAGCAATTAATACCAGTACTAGTTTTGTACTTGTTTTAATTATTCCACTGCATTAAATTATACTAATTTTAAATATGTTTTAAAACTTTATTGAGTCAAGTTTTTGTTCATTAAGTAAGCTTGTTGCATTAAACTACAAGTGGCATAGGAAAGATTATACAGGGGAGGGTTGTTTCTTTTCAAAAATTAAGTAATGACCTTTGTTTTACTAGGTTTTTATGCTAATTTTTACTGTTAGAATGTATCACTGTATTTTTTTGTTTCCGCATATATGTCTCTTCAAACTTTTTCATAAATTATCGTAAGGGGTGTGGACGTTTCACTAGACTAATTTAGTGCTTATAACACTTAAATAAATCATTTTTTAAATCCTTAAGAGGGATTATGACGCTCACAATCTCCCCTTTGATTACACAACTGATTTCTATTGTGCAATTAACTGATTTTTCTATTAAACATCATTGAACTGTATTTTATCTTTACTGTATATTGCTGTTTTGAAACCTGACATATATAATAATTGCAATACTTCAGGTGCCCTTTTGATTGTCTCTATTATTAGATGAAGTCTGTTAGAGATGGATTTTTCTGCACTCCATTTTGATAGTCGCCCTCGTGTGCGCGCCCCTTATTAGGGTAAATCTTTTTGATCTATGAATCTTTGGCTGTGAATGGTTACATTTTGACTGTGCATAGTCCAATATTTTATCTATGCATAGTCACTGGGTATGAATAGTCCAACAATCGTGCTTATCCGTTATTAATCTTTCACTTGTGTTTGTTGGTCATTCTTTTCTGTCTCTCTCTGTGATGCTTCAGTGACACCCCTATTAGCTATCCAGCAGATAGCATTTTATTCGTTTCTAATGGTAAATTTGAACTTAAATCCAATCGAATTGGATTGAAGCAGCTGTTTAATAATCTAACGACTTGATTTCAAAATAGCTTTGCAAATCATTGTTAATTCTTTTAATTGCAATTAGGCATATGACATGATGTATTATATTACATGTAAGATTATGATTTGCTGTTGACTGAGCCTGTTGTAAGATTGTTTGAAACTGCATCATGATGTGCAGCATGATTATGTATGATTATCAAAATATATTGACCTGTAATATAAATATCAAAATATTAGGAAATATTAGGAAATATATTAATTATGTAAAATTGAATAAATTATAACTGATATGAAAAACTATATTTCTATCTTTAAAGTTCACTTCTGTTTCATAGATTTATTCAATATGGAACCATCAGAAAGACACTCTGTTCGTAGATGGAATTCTGTAAAGGGATCCATTGACTTAACATTTTGTCTGGAATCTTGTGACCCACTTACACTCTTTACTAGTAATGATTCTGATATCATGGTCAAGGAAGTACATCATTTTCATTCTGAACAGAAAGAGCTATCATACAGAAGAACTCGATCGCTCAGTGCATTTCATAGCTCGCTTAGTTTAAATGCTGGCTGTCTATCCATGTCTCATGAAGCAGGAAATGTATCTATTAGCAATTTATCTTTTAAAACATGCCCTTCACTTCATGAAAGATCAGCTGAGAGTTCGTGCTGCTCTTCATATGAATCATTGGGGCCTCAATCTGTTGTGGATTACGATGCTTACGATAATGAAAGGAAGGAAACATTCACAAAAGAAGAGTCAGACAAGTATTCCAATGGGTGGGACTGGATGTATATTGGTGAAAATGTGGTCAGTTCTTGTGAGAATTCTGACACACTGCTTGATGAACTAGTACCGTGTGATGATGGAGATATTCCCAAGGTGCCAACATCTAAATCTGTAGATGAAAATTGTAAGCAAACACGATATTACAAATGTGCTAGTGAAGACAGAAATTTGGATACAATAGGTGTAATGTTATTTCTAAAACATGAAGAGAGTAGCTTTTATTAGGGTGTGTTATTTAATACACTGGTGTAGCTGAGTTACATTGGAGGTGAAAACAATTTTTTTGTAATGTTAAATGTGTCAGTTTAGTGGTAAACCCTCACCCCCCTTGTGATGATTTATGAAAAATTGAATGTTGGTTACATGTATGCAGAGATTAATTGATAACATAATTAGAGCTTTACCGATTGATCGGCAGCATTCACAATCGGGCCGATTATGGGGACAATCGGCACAATTGGTAATCGGCAAGGGTGCCGATTGTGGCATTATATTATTTCTCTCCCTTTCTTTTTCTCTCTGAACATCACTATAGCATTTAATCAATAACTTAGCGGCATTGATCGAAAGATGCAATAAATGCAATGCCCCCTCCCCTTCTTAGTGAAATCCTGGCTACTCCACTGTCCTTATTAATGCTTATAATATGAATGAATATCATATTCATTGATATTATAAGCATTAATAAGGACTGTGAAAATAAACCATTACACATCCAAATTTGTTCTGTAGACAATCGGTCTCGGCTTCACAATCGGCAAAACGGGAGATCTCACAATCGGCACAATCGGTAATCGGCACAATCAGCAAAATGTACAAGCGATAAAGCTCTAAACATAAGCAGCAATAAAAAAATTTCATTATTTGCATGAAGTTATTATCTAATGAATGTACTGGATATGAAGTTTAACATAAAACAAAAACTATGTTACATGATGTACACAAATCGAAATATGTCGTTCTACTATTCCCGTGACTGAGACGGCATACCTCAATCACTGGATTGAAGAGTGGCACAATTACGTGACTTTACAATAAATGTAATTAATTAATAAGATTTAACATTGACTATTGTGGATTG
>JAQIXG010002912.1:0-16296 GCA_034700105.1 Oconnorella tubifera
AACTTAAACTAATCTTACATTTACAACGCACATAAATCAATTTAAATGAGAGATTTATAGCAAATGTCAATATACCACGGTACCAAATAACCTGTTTATCGTGCTGATGTGCAATCATTAAACGCATTAAAATGTTTCAATTATTTATTTTGCAGCAATCTTGCAATGGACGATCTTGCAATAGAACGAGATTGAATTTCATGACAAACAGTAATCTTTTTTTTAGTTTCTGCTTGCATGCAATATTACAAGAGAACATAATCCAAGCTGCTTACATGTGTAACATAACGAAAATTATCCATTATCATGTAAGCGATTTCTCTGAGCAACAGCAAGAATTATCCACCGATCCCTCGATCTTAATAAATCAAATTTCATGTCGCATGTGTGAAATAGGCTAATACGAATAACCCAGTTTCAATAACGCTAGCCTTTCCACGTTATAGTAAAATGTTTAGAAAAATGTTTCTATATTATATTATATGTAATGTTTATTTTGTAATGTTTAAATATTTGATTAGCTATTTTTCATCTGAATACATAGCTTTCATTAAACCAATAATGCATTTATAAACATATAAATATGAAGATTGTCAAATTTTTGATGCAAAGAAAGTGATTTTCGTAAATGCCAAACTATAACCTACTTGTTGCTACGTTGTTTGTTATGAGATAACACAAATGAATTAGTGACATTATTCCAATAATAATAACTTTTACCGTCTACGAGTAAATTTTTCGCGATTAGTATCAATATTGAAAGTAATAAGACGTTGTCGTATATATTACGCAGATGCTCGATAAATAATTGCAATATGTACTTCGCAGTGTAAATATTTGTCTTCAAGATGATGCACAGAAAATAATTTTATCGTGTCTACAGCAATTATACAAAAAACATAGCTAATTTTACAAATTGAAAACACATTTTTGTTTTTAAGTATTAATTTTTAAACAGCACAGAAACATAGTCGTAGATTTCTTTGCTACACGTTTGAAATAATAAAATTTTCCTAGGCTGTAAAGTACAGTGATAAGATATGTATGAATGTTAGCGTTAAACATGAACTAACCATCTCATAACCACAAAATGCTGAGTCATAAAAACACCAATATTAGAAATTAATTTATAAGCCGTATATTTTTTACATATTTAATACCTTTTACGTAACCACATCCATTTATTTTTGGAGCAGACAGTAACCAGTTATCCCTAATCTTATATCTTAATATTATCCGCAGGATCTAAAGTATGATAAACACGCATCTAAGAATTTTAGTGTAACATTAGGGTAACTTTGTACATTTAACATGACTAGTTATTCAACGACAGCATACTTAAACCACAGGTGCAGAGTATGGCTTATCTCTTCTACTTTTCTCCGGAAGCGCCGGTCAGCTGAGCTCCTCAGTAGGTGACTCTAAGCGCGACCTGATCCCCGGGATGCTCGACGTCGATCCTGCCCTCGCTAGTGGCGAAGGGGCACGGGTAGTCGTTCACTCCCCGAACACGCTCCCTCAACCCAAGTCTGACGGGTTCGACATACCGTCTGGGTTCTCGGTCACACTTGGAGTGAAGGCGAGAGAAAACAAGCGAATTGGTCAACCTCATGGAAACTGTACGAAGGTATACGAATGCAATTATATGGGAAGAGATATAACAGAAAAACAATGCAACTAACGCATATATAAAAATATAAGTATATTCGTGCATTTTAGCCTCATATTCATGATTGTTTGAAATTTGTTTTTACTATGTGATGAATTTGAGTCAAAATACTATTATATTCATATTCTTACTCAAATGAATTTTAATTGAACAAATGAAACTTAATTCAACTGGCTGAACTAGCAAATATTTCGTTACATATTTCAATTTGCTCAAATTTGACGTATACATTTTATATCTTTTCTTGACGGCTCTTTAAATTTACTGCAAACCTACTGAATCTTGAGATCTCAGGAACATGTCCTCTGCTTCAATTTGTAAAACTCACAAACTTTTTAAAACCAAATATAGTAAACTAGAAGGACTTTTAGTGCATCATTAAGGTTTAGCCTCTTAATTACAGAGAGAGGCAAAAATTCTTAGTTCTATGAAGTTTTTAGCTCAGTTAAATCCTAGACGCGTAATTGCAATGATTAGTTAAGAGGGCAATTATACTCAATGCAGGAAATACGTTTGGTTTACGTTAAAGCTTCGCATCAATCATTACTGATTACTGATTTGCTATCAATCGGGATTCACCTCCTTTCCTCATTGACAGCAATTGTAGGGGAAAAAACAGTGATGCTTATTTGAATAAGTATCAAACATCAATTAAGCACAGTTAATACGATCGAACGACTACAAGCAATATGCTTGATCTAGACTGCAAAAATGTTGTCGTTTATCTTGATCAATCATCATATTGCCAGACTCTACCAGCTCATCATTTTGAAATATATTATAGAGTCTAGACGATAGAGAGATACAGTAAATTACGATTTCAATGGATGTAACATTGTATTTAAATGTATATAGATTTCCATATTATTGTGGCAATCATTTATGTAGATCGACGATGAAGCTAATTCGACCTACAGATACACTCTGATCTCGTGTCAAAATCAATGTTTACAAAAACGCATCATTGAAAAATGCGGTTGCATTGACATCCAACTAGAAATGCTTCCAGAAAACCAGCAAAAGTATCTCACTCAACGCAACCCCTCTCACTTTCGTGACTCTCGGACATTTGAAGGGCACGATGAGCATGACAGTCAGAAGTTGGGATTGAATAAGTTGCATAACACCAATAGTAAACTTGATAAGCATTTGGAGCCAGATTATAATAAACCAGATGTAAACGAAGATGAAATACTGAATCATTCCAACATCAGTCGTCTTCCATTTTGTCTGCAACTTCCAAAACTTCCAAGTGAGTGTGCGATTGAAGATGAAACTTCTGAGAATAAATCACCAGAATGCACGAGGTTATGGATTATTTAATGTAATTCCTAATAAATTAACAGAATTCACATTGTGTATGTTCATGTAAATTAGGTAAATTCTAGCTGCGATGAATAAATCAGCAATAAATACAAAAAGAATTGATCCTATAATTCATATGAATCAAAACTGATCCCTTGTTTTATTAATATTTTTATTTCAATAATCAACACAAAAAATTGGCAGCTAAAAAATTACTCTCTAACGAATAAGATATAATTACAAAAAAGGATGATTAGGCCTATAACTACTTGTTATTTGTATAATTATATAATAATTATATATTAATATTCAGACTGACAAAAGAGTTTCATACAAGAATGAAATGTCGTCGCGACGTTTTCGAGAGAATGACGATCAGACGAGAAGCTGACCAGACAAGCGATGATTCATCCATGGACGTCTGCCAATGTTTCCCGCCATGTCACGATCTCGTCTATGACGTCAGCTACAGCCTAACCATGCTGCCAGCCAACAGCCGAGAACACAACGCTTTCTACTCGCGCGTTGACTTATTCGCCGAGTCAATGTCAGATGAACGTAAACACATCCTTGAACACAAGCACGGTGATAACAACACGGATAGAGTCAGACAACAGATAACACGTGTCAATGTTTACATAGCCGATAGTAATGTGTTGACAACGAGCGAGTCAGCAGACTATGACCTAATTAGACTGGTGTCTGATCTCGGGGGACAGCTAGGTCTGTGGATCGGAGTATCGGTAATAACTCTCGTCGAAGTGTTGCAGTTAGGGGGTGATGTCATACGGCTGTCTGTGACGTCGCGGAAGAAGCGTGGGTCATCGCGTAGAAGGACTTCAGAAGGGAGAGATGGGATTAGGGATGTGCCGGCAAGATCTGAGCAGAAGCGAGGGAGGGAGAACGGGAGAAAATGTAAGAGCGATAGACTGCATAGAGTAGCGGAGGAAGACGTTGATCGATTGAATGAGATAGTGGGAGAGGATACACAAGATGAAACTGCTGAGTATGAAATAGATCACGTGACTGTTGCGTAGTATTATTTCAAGGTTTTATCTTTATCAATTTGTGTTGATAGGCTATATCACATGTTTGTACGTAAAGCCTTGTATACACACTCGTTTGCTCGCATGTCTGTACGTCCTGATGGTGAAAATTTTATGATTGATCATCAAAGACTAACTTAAAGACTCTTTCATGACGAACGAGTATTGTCGGGTTTAGTTACAATTGGCCTTTAGTTGTGTTAATTTGTTAAAGGCTTATTATAATACTCTGTGTTTGTTTCAAAAGTAGATTAATTGTATTAAGTGATATTCGATGAACAACCATATGGCAATATTATTGCAAATTATTGTTCATGCACCATCGATGTTTTATTAATACTTGTATATAATATTTGTATATATTAAAAACTGTTTCATTGTATTTTACTTTTCCTTCAAAAACACACTCTATCATAAATTGTCCAAATTTTTGAGCTCGATTGTTTTACTGTATTTTGCTAAAAATTCTCAAAAGAATAAAGTATACTATACCCATTGAACAAACAGCTCAACATCATAGTTTTTCTTTATCGTTCGTCTTCGATTGACCATGATCTAAAGAATCTATAAAACATTTCAGAAAAAGCTTGAAATATTTCGTTTTTTAGCATTACGGAAACAATAGCCTTGTTTGCGTGTGATCGCTGGACATTAATCATTGTTTACAGCTATCAGTTCACTTACTCGTTGCATGCAAGCAATATTTGTTCAAAAGATCACGATTCATATTAACTTAAATCAATCTGAGCAGGATATTTTTCAGAAGTGGACGATAACAGAAGAAGCGTGATAGCAAGCAAATAGTAATATTTCTCTGGTATTGATAGTTTAGAAACTATTAGGCTTATTTTCATTCATCTGAAAGTTTTTTTAAAAAGCGTTCAACTTTGATAATATTCAGAGCGATAGTGAAATAGCGTCTGCATGGTTCAATTTAAAAGTCCGCATTCAGATATCAACAATATTCTACTAGGGCAAATTTTAAAACTTAAGATTTTTTATTTGTTAATTTAGTTATTTGTATTAAATCCGTTATGTAAAGTTACACCAATATATTACTGATTCATCAATTTCATAATTAATGCAACTGACTTGCATCTGCATTCTTATACAGTGAATTTCTCATTTTTCTCTAATGAAGTTTATCATATAGGAACGTTACAATGCTTTCCATTAAACAAGCTATCTTTTTTCAGAAAGCTTCGCCAGTTAAAGAACGTCATAGTAAGTCTATAAAATTGTGTGGAAACGGTCCATAAGTCTCAAAGGAATCCAATTATTGTTCGCCAGACGCAGAAGGAGATATTATTAGCCATCATACATTCATAGACACAAACTGAGACTTTTGCACTTTAGCACATCATAGCATAACGTTTATGTTGCGTGAATGACCATCATCCGAGTTAAATGATGATTAACTGTGACAATATGTTAATAGTTTTCTCTGACAATATGTTAATAGTTTTCTCAACAGTTTCACTGCATCATCACTAGTGTAGGATGTGAAATCTGAATCTTTTGACTTAGGAGTCTTAGGTCAATGAATCAACTTACTATAATGAGCTTTTTTAGTATTTTTACAAGAAATAAAGTTTTCAGGTATATGACCGGAAGAAAATTGATATGTTAGTCAATGATCTTGTCTAATAAATATTATGAAGTTAGTAAGATAGTCAAGAATGTAAAAAATAAATAAAAATAAATTGCAGCCCCATGAAAAAATAAAATGCAATGTATTTTAGGAAAAATATATAGTTAAACAATTTAGTACAAAAATTATTACATTTCTACATCAAACTTCTGCATATGAGTAATAGTGGAAACCTACGATCTAAAATAATAGAATAGAAAGAATAGAAGGATTAATAAAGAAACAAATGCATTTTAAAGGATTATAAACGAGTCTAGACAGTGTCCAACAAAAAGTAGATATTATTGTACTATATTATAGGCCTAAATGCAATTGCAGAATTTGAACGATTGACTGAGCACACAGGATCACATCGACCTACTATACGACAGATAATATCGCATAATTTTTACTAAAGTGGACACTTGAGAGAAGCGATAAAATAGCAGATTGCATTTAGCAATAAACATTAAATGAGCGTCAGTCATCCGTCGGATAGTAATGAGAGAGTTATGTCCTATCGTATTATGAAAAATCAATAAGAAAAAGTCAGTATAAATATAAACAGAAAGCAAATGCAATGACGTACAGAGATAAAGGATTTGGATCACAATATGGAAGAAATAAAAGTTAATACAAGGAATAATCAGTTTCAGTAAAATTGATTTTATTCTTTTTAGCTTTTCATTCTCTTTATTTCTCTCACTTTCTCACAAAAAATGACAAAAAACAGCGATGTAAAACCATATCAAATATAATTATAATATATTCTTGGACGGTTCAAACATATAATGTTTGATAAGTTAAAATTCACACCAAAACAATGTAATGTATAAAACTGGGCTAAATGCAAAGATGATTGCAGATTAAAGACATATTTCATAATATTTCTAATAAGTCTGTTAATTCATCGATCAAAGAGATGCGCATATTAAAAGTAACATAGTTAATTATTATATAAAATACGCTTAAATATATTAACGATAATAGTGAATATTGCTTTTGATATAAGCAAATGCAACTTTAATAGTGTCTTTATATAGTTTAAGCGTTAAAGAGTCTTATCTTTGTATAACAACAGAATTGCAACAAATAAATAACAGATCTAAGATGAGGCAAATAGATCTAAACACTATATGTTCAATAAAAGTTTGATTTCCTTAATTGAATAAAATAATTATTAAACGATCAAAAATGATATAAAATTCTTCAAAAGTTAGAATCTTTGATCACAGATAATAATTAACCACTTTTTTTCTAAATACATACTATTATTTATAATTTTAAAATGTCCGTACGTTAAGTAAGCGTATAAAAGCAATATAAAAATGCAAATCTTAATGTTTAACATTATCTACTGATTGCAGTAATTTGAAATAAATGAATGAACTAAACGAAATCAAATAAATGGTATAATCAATGCAACAAATTGTTGAAAGTTATGCAATTAAGGCACAGAAAACCTATCTTGGTCTTTTCTAAGAATAGTGTAGGACTAATCAAATATCTGAAATAAATATCCTGAACAAGCATCCTGGATTGTTTATAAGACAACAGTCCAACTAATTTATTTATCTTCACTGAGAGGGTAATGTTTACTCTACTGTAATGTAAATACATGACAGTAAATTATAAAATAAATAAAGCATTTTGGGTAGACAATGAAAGCTAAATTTAAATACATAAAAGTATTTTCATGTATTTTATTTATACAGACGCATCATATGTAATTTATTATCAATATATTTTATCCAGCTATTAGTTTAAAATAAAAGGATATTGCATAAAACAACTCAAAATAATAAAGAAATGACCAGTCAGTTATACAGCATGTGTTATTTAATTACTTTAAGTTTTTTCTTTTTACCATCTTAACTATCAATAAACAAAATAAAGGTACATACATTATGATGTATATTGGTGGTATAGTATTTTGCTAAAGAGTGCAGCAAGATAGCAAGACATTGCGATCTTGATAATGCTGAAACGTTTAATCCGAAACATTCAGTATTCTAGCTTTAGATTTTTACTGCTTCATTAGCTTGTATCTTAATTTGATCTAGAGTAATCTACATCCATGTTTATCTCATTAAATCCATTTTTGATTGTTTTTCTAAAATTATGACACAAAAGCAAACATCGGAGTACAATACAAGAGTATTATTATAAGAAAATGATTAAAAATATAGATCACGCAAGAAGCTACGAATTAATACAGAATCATATCAGTAACTGTGAGGTATAACGTGTATATAATTAAATCTTTAAAAATAAGGCTTACATCAAATCAAGGCATTATCGTTAATTTCAGCTAAGATTGATATATTAAATGCAAGAAGTTCATATAATAATATTTTATATAGAATATAAAGCATATATAATAATGCAAATTGTCCATTTATCATAATAGTTAGGAGGCAATCAAATTAACTGCATGACATCATTAACATGCAGATTAAAACTAACGATATTATAGAAATACATAACTTACACTGGTGGCCGGACAAAATGATACAGGACAAAATGGTATGGATAAAAAAGTATTAGGGTTAGGGTTAGGCTTAGGGTTAAGATTAGGGGTTAAATTTAGGTAATAATAATAACAATAAAATGTTGCAAAAATAAAAAATGTCTTGTATTTTGTACTGTATTTTGTCCGTACCATTTTGTCCTAGAACCCTTACATTTAATTAAAAATCACCACTGATTTCAAATACTTTATATATTATAAGAGCAAAGATTTTAATAATATTAAATATTCATCTGAAATTAAAATAAAGATCAAAGACTAGAAAATGTTAAAGCAATGGTATCTTATTTAGATTAAAATAATCACTTTTTTAAAATTAGACCAAGAAACTGATTTAACAAATGAATAAAAAGAAGATTGTCATTGTTATTAACTTAAATCTAGCTCAGAACTACAATTGAAATGTATGAAAAAATAATTTCCCCATATTTAAAATTAGCAAATGATACGAAATATGAAATATTGACACAAAACATTATATAAAAAGTAAATCTCACAATCATTTTGAATCATTGTTATTACAAATCGTGAAGCAATGGATTATAAAACTAAATCAGCAAACATAAATTTAGCATACATTAACTTAACAAAAATGACAAAAGCCTTAATTATCAATAACAGTAATAACAACAGAACTCATACAATCCATAAGTCACACTATGAGAAAATTATAATAATTGATTTTATTACAATTATAGCGTAAAGCTAACAACAATAAGAAATGACTAAACAATAATGTAATCATGAAATCAACGTAAAATTGATAAGCAAGCACAATCTCGATTGTAATTAGCACACATAAATCAAGGCACACGGGAATAATACAAACTAGACACTACACAAATTATTTTCCTAGCAAATTCACTGTGAAAAGGATAATAAATTATCATGCAAATACTAGTTGTAATAAAATATATTTTATACTATGCCTTTTCAAGGCACAGCAGATATTATACTACAGGAAAACACTGAAATAATTCTGTCATATGATGACTAGGTAATAGCTGAAGCAAAAAAATTATTAAGACTATAATTAAGAAGTTATAAATACATAACCCGGTTAAATCAACTTAATTTGAGTCGCATCAACAAATTCCTAGCTTTTAATTTAACTAATTAATGATAGCACTATCAAAATAAGCAGAGTAGTAGTTTTTAAAAGAAATATAAATCATAAGTACTATAATTATTATGCGTGAAAGGCTTAAAGCATAGTACTCTGAAGCGATTAATTCACTATAATTAAACCTAGATATAATATAAAATAAGAAAATATAAAGCTAGTTTAAAACGATGACAAAACATTTAAATATTTAGCAAATGAAGCCATTGGATGTAACACAATGAAACTAAATCAATAAATGTATATCGCACAAAAACCAAACTAATATTATGTAGAATAAAAATCAAAGGGCAAAATGTATTATCAGTCTAATTAATCTCGAATAACATACAATGATCTCCAATCTTTAAAATAACATAATATAATGTACAAGCTATATGATAATCAAGTTTTATTATGTGATAAATCAAGCATTATGACTCTGAAAAAATGATCAAAGCACTTAAAATAATAATTCTTATAATTTAATCAAAGTTTAAGACTTAACATTTCATATTTTATCAACTGTTTTGATAAAATATGTAAAGCATTTGAATTGCATCAAAACAAACTAGAATTATTTATTTTCTAAAGAATAACTACAAATAAATCATTTCCTATACGAAACATGTTAAATCAAAACAACAGTAATATTTCATAAAACAAAACTTAACACTTAATTAGCAATTAAATCATCGGTGACAACTCAAAATTAATTTACAATTAATTCAACAGAAATGTAACTAAATGTAAAACAAGTAGTCTCAGTTTTTACATGTAAATCAAGGCAGCGTTACAATGAATAAAATTCAATTTATTATAATCAACGCAGTATTAACTGCAGCAGAAATATAGTGCATTCGTTGTACAAAAACTTTAGTACTAACTTGATATCACATTTTGAAAGCTACAGTCTAGAAATAAAATAATATAATTTCAATGCACCTGGCTATCAATTTGTTAAAAATTCTGCAGAAAGTGATTAAAATTTATTCAATTTTATATCAAACATCAGATCTTAGTTTCACTGGCATCTATAAAATATCGAATTCATTTGGATACAAAATATATGCATCTAAATCTGTCTATTCTAAATGAAAAAAACTTACTGAAATTATATGTGTCACAGAAATTGTAATTAATATCATTTATTTTGATATTCAAATGCTGCCTGCTATATTTATAAAAATAACTCCAAACTTCAGTTAAACATCACTCAATCACAACCGAAAACAACCAGCCTTAAGAACAATTCACATAACTGATGCTGATATTGAAATTAATGTTAATATTTTCAGATCTTTGATCGTCAATTGATGGCCCATGTATTAACCATGGCCAAATAGCATTACCACAGACAAACATAAAAATATATCAATGAGCAAGAATACATAGACGCTTAAACTGTATTAACTCTATTCCGAGTAAACAAACAATTACCTCATTTCAAAACAAATAACATTTCAATCATTTTGAAACGCGTATTGTCAATTGACAATGAAAAGAATTAACATTCACTTAAGCATATTCACACTCATTGAAATTTATTATCTGCTGTAATGCTTTTTTAATACGATCAAACTTGCTCAATAAATTATCTGCCAACATCAACACTAGCATCAACTGGACTTTAAAATCAACACATCTCAACAAAACTAAAAAAATTAAAAATCTTCATTTAGTAATGCGTGAACGCTTCATAACTTTGACATCATGCGCTCTTAACTCTGATCTCTCAGATTTAAACGACATCATCACACCATCATCGCAATCTTCATGCGCGTGACCGTTTGAGTTGAGCTTATCAAGTTTCCTAACCCCGTGACTTAGCAATCGTTGCAGATAGAAATGCCATATGGTCCATAAAGTTATACTGAGAAGAAGAAGGATCCAGAATATCATAACGTGTCGAGGGAGGGGCTTGGTGAAAGTATCCCAATCAAACTTTAGCGTGATCAGAGCCTCAGTAACGATGATAGCGAGAACGATAAACATCTGTGGACCTATCTTGGTACATTTGCTGGTAAAAAAAAATATTCGATTTTGGTATAATATCTTTTGCTTCTGATGTTAAAGTAATTAGGATTGATGTTCAATTGTTTTATGTCACATCAGCACAAAATGTTTATTGCAAACAGAGTGCAGAAACCAAACTGACTTCAAACATAATACTTTAAATAATTTTGCTTCGTAAATAACAATACAAAAAAATTTAAAGTTTCAAAAATGATACATATTTGATATTATATTTCATTGCATTGAACAAAGTTTCAACTAACAAAGTTTAAACAATTATTTCAAATAAAAATGCGCTTATTTTAACTATTTATTCACTGCATTTATAAATACATTCTATTCATTCATTCTATTGCTCAAAAATTCTATTTCATATTCTCCATATACCTAAAAAATGATTATTTGTTTTTGTTAACATACCGATCGTCTAAAGTCTGAAAGAATTCCCTCATGGCTACTGCCCCCCAGAGAAGAAAGAAAATAAGACGAGAGAGACAAAGAAAGTGAGATGGAGGAATCCACAGCACAAACTTCAGAGTAAATGTATTCAATTCAGCCAATAAAAACTGTTGAAAGAAAACAACGAAATTGTATATCATTACAAAACTATTTTATTTAACTTTATAACTAATTATACAATAAATTATGTTCAGAAAAACTTAAACCTTAAAAGCGAATCAGAAGAGGCAATCAAATTAAAGAGCTTAAAGGCCGCAGCAAATTAGGTTAGGTTAAGTTTAATGTCATGTAGTATAGCATTATAACAAAGTCTCAGCTGTCAATTTAAGCGTCTTACTAAACGATGCAGCAAGTTAGAGAAATTGTGAGCTTTCCGGGATTTGAACCTAGACCTGTCGCGTCCGAGTCCAGTGCTCTAACCACTTCTCTGACAAAGAAGATTACAAGAGAGTTTTGGGTGACTTAAACATAAACCTACAGAATCCTAGTCCTATGCTATACGACTTTCCTAACAAAACTTTACAAAAAGCTATAAATTTCCTACCATTCCTAAGCCAATGAGCATGATAAGCCAACGCTTCAGACTTGATGTTGGTCTCCAGTCAAAGTCAATCCAAACATATGGGGTAAACTGCTTTAAAACTCGAGTCAACTTTCCCCTATACAACAAAAGGTTTCAATATATTTAACTAAGATTTACAATACTATACAATATATACAAATACTATATACAAATAATATAAAATGCACTATACTATACTATACTTTACAAAATATACAACAATAATAACATAAATATATAAATATACACATTTTCTAAGTTTACAAAGATTTTCTCATTTTTGAATCACGGAACTCAAACTTTAAACCTCAAAGTTTTGAGTCAAGAATTCAACCATTAAGCCGATGAGTTATGTTACCTTGAAGATGGAATATTCCACATTCCGCGCCAGTGGTAAGGTTTCATGGAGAGATAGTTGAGAGTCTTCATGCCAAGATAAATACCGAGACCATTACAAACTAGGGCATCCATAATCCACTACATAATGAAATGCAAATTTTAATCATTTGACAAAAAAAATTTGATTAAAGTATTAATCAAAAATCTATTAAACTAGATCTTGATTAAAATCTAATACAAACTAAGTAAATACCTAGTGCATAAAAAAATCTAAACAACTCGTTAAGTACTATATAATTATATAACTAATATTTTATTAAATAATATTTTGTTAAAATTCACTACTATGTTACAATCTACACAAGTAAGTCATTGCTTATCTTCAAAACACAACGATTAAATTAATATTTAAACTTATTAGTTATAACATATTATATCTACTTGCTTACGAGTAATAAACGATAGAATATCTGAAAGAGAAAATTCATAAATGAAATCAAACAAATGTACACAATATTATCATTATAAAACACTAACAACAAAAATTTATTCAATTCAATACAAAGTACTTCATTCGAAGTACTCGACTATAAAATACTTGATGAATAATAGAGCTTAAATAAAGAAAAGAAATTAACGAAATAAAACGTACATGATCCCACCAGCATTCAGAGAAATTAGGCAACTGATGTTCAAGACTGTATTCAAGAACCTCAAACATCACACTGATCACTGTGCAAAGCCACCAGTCACGAATTATCAGAGTCTATAAGAAATAAGAAACAAAAAGATTGTAACAAGAAAGATTTGTCAGTTTTTACTAGTTGCAATAACTATAGATAAGAGTAATACATAGAAATAAAGATATAACTTAAACATAAATCAAGATTAATTCATAGTAATTGAAATATTTATTCATGTGATGAATTAATCTTAACATTACTTCATCACATGAATAAATATTTCAATTACTATGACAGTAAATATAATAAAGAGCTATTAAACTGACAAAAATCATCTTTATATCTAATTACTGCATGCGAAATAAAATATACTTAATAGCAATAATTACAATAATATTCAGTTAGCAAATAATGCCAGTACATTCAATCAAATAAATTTAAGATATTTGAAAAATATGTTATATTTCATGTAATCTAATGAAAGTATACTAAAAAAAAGTAAATTATTTTCTGATATCAAGAACAAATCTAATAATTTGCTAACTTTGAGCCACCAGCCAAAGAAATGAACTGAAACAAATCCATCCATTTTATCCTAGAAAAGAAAATAAGATAAAATTAATGATTAAAGTTAGTTAAGATAAATAATACATAAATATATGGAAACTTCATGACTAGTTTGTTTGAAACTCAAAGTCACATCAGCACAAAAATGTTATCTAGTGACATATATAGTGAAATTGGTGGTCAGAAATCAAGTGATGCATGCATTTGACTTTTAATTCCGTTGAATAATTTTACTTTTCGAACAAACTAGAAAATTTACATAAAAGTGCAATTAATTTTTACACTCAAAAAACTTTTTAATACATAATATATCCATAAATTACATAAGACATAATACGAGTTGGATGTCCAAACCAGAAAACTGTCATTAAACAAATCATTAATAACTAGCATCGTTCATAAAAAAAAGGTGTGCTAGATTACAGCTTTTGTGAATACAATTCAGAGAAATTAGCTGACTCATAATGTTATCTATTATTTAATAGATGTTTAAATATTTGCGAATTCGTTTAAAATAACCACTAGCTGAAAAATTAATTCTCAGCTTAATATCCGAGATTGTTTATAATAAAAGAAATGAAATCAAATATACACGCTCAACTTGGAACTTTTTTTAAAAATATTTATTAAAATCAAGCTATAATAAGTTTATATATTCTTCTATTTGTAATTTTCATTCTCCTTTAATGATAGAATAAAATCAAACTACCGCTCACCCAGATATTATGAAACGGATCCGAAACATTTCCCGAGTCATAGAGCAAACAGTTTCCCCCGTAGTCTTTCTCAGGCAACGGTTTGCCGAGGTTAGAATCAATATGCCTCATCAATCCTCGAGCATTATCAACGGACTAAACATTCATTTAATTAATTTAGTTAGTTTTGCGGATAAATAATAATAGAATAGAATTAATATACTAATTAAGATTTTTAATTAATATTCCACAGATTTTAATTAATATACCAGCAATTTAATATACTATTAAATATTATATAGTCTAAATAGATTATAATAGATCGGAATAAAAGCAACAATATACACTTTATATATATTATCAAATATGATAAAGTCTAAGTAAATATTTAAGATATAATAAAAGGAAAAGGATGCCTTCCCAGTACATAAAAGAAAAACAACTTAAGTTCAATATATTTCATAAAAATTAGAAATTCAGTACGAGAAAAGCTCAAAACTGACCTGAAAAAGCAGAAAGACTAAAAAGAGTTCGTAGACTATACTCAGTACTAACATTAGACGCCACAAAACTTTAAAAATCAATAAAACAGTAATTATAAGTAAAATATCATCTGTACAATTTACAGGTTAATATAATTATAAATTTCTATTATATTCTATTATATTAATAATAATTAATTTCTCTTATATAATATAAATATTTAACCCAAGGTAATGGCTTGAAATGATATAATAATGATGAAAATGATGATATAAAGCATAATCTTTTTATTAGTAATTATATCATTGTTATTATTGCGTCGGATTATTAAAAATTAACACATTAAATTTATAAAATATATATGAAATGTCAACATAAAAAACATACACTTCGCTTTATTATCACAATGATAACAGTGCTTTCCAATCCATAAGACTCCAAACCTTAAGTTCAAGTAAATTATTCTTAAAAATTGCTTTAAAACAGCGTTAGGATAAAGATCCCTAAAATTACTTTAATTAAAGTTAGGAAAGACGATTATATCGTAATCTTAACCACGCACTAGGATGAGGTCGCTTGAACGGACCATCTGGAGTGTGTGTGACGATAAGAAGAACAAAAGCAAGAACAGCGGCCATTAATCCCCTGTGCAGAGAACAAGAATACATTTCTTTACAATATGAACTGTAACAATAATAGTTACTATTGTTACTCATTCTTGAAAAAAGTTTTCAAAATAAAAACTTGACAAAAAAAATAAAATTACTGACAAAAGTTTTCAGTAGAAAGTTTTGACTTTTCAACTAAAAAGTCTAAAGGTGCGTCCACACCGAAGCGGCATTGCGGACGGAGTCCATCCGCAATGCCGCGCCGCGGCATTGCGGAGTGCAGTTAGCAATCGAAAAGTATACTTAACAGAAGAGTCGTCCAAACCATCGCTGCATCGCGGAGCGACGTCGCAAAGTCGCTCCGCGATGCCGCGAGTGAATCGATATGAAAGCGATTTTTTGCAGCGATGCCGCAAGTTCCGTAAGGATTCAACCAATCAAAGTAAAGAGTAAAAATAGAACTGTCAATCAAGAGTCTATTTATGTGATAAATATTTGTTGAGGAGTAGATCGTATTTAATTTATATATTATATATACACTGTGTTTATTATAAGTGAGACCCTTGTAGCAAATGCAATATTTTTTTTAAATTTCATCCAAT
>JAQIXG010002913.1:0-16293 GCA_034700105.1 Oconnorella tubifera
ATTTTAATTTTCTTAAAATTTCTTAAGTTTCTTAAAGTTACGTAATCCTTGCGTGAATGTATAAAACGGGCTTAACAAGCGAGGCTGCCAGTTTAACGAGTCATTGACAATTAACTGATTCCTGAATCAACTACAGTCTTAAGATCATGTGACGTTAAACTGTTATTTTTATTTACTTTCATTGACGGTATACGTGTTATATAATTCTCGTTATTATTGGTTGAAACGTGTTCAGTCATCCTCCCCCTCCCTGAATGTGTTAAAGTATATGAAATCCCCCGAATATGTAAAGTATATGTAAATATTCTGAAATATAGATAAAACTGTGAAAATATATGCCAATATTTATAAATACTAAATATTTTTATCCAATGATTGAAACTTATAAATTTAAATTCATAGTATCTTTACTTACTTGATCGTCGTCTTTCTAAATGTATGCTTATTATATATAGCATCTATAAGACTATAATATATGATAGTCTAAAGTATTCTTCGCTCGCTTCCTTTCATTCCCTAATTTTAGGTAACTTACTCTGGAAGAATAACCTACTTAAACATTATTTAATAATATTCTTTCACGAATTCCAATAAGTTTAATTATATAATCTCAAAGAACACGATTTGTTAATAATCAACAATTCCTTTGCTCTGTAAATCCGCAGTGTTTATCTATGAGAAACACATGTGCTTGAGGGCTATGTCTACTACCTACTCAGCGCCTCCACGCAATAAGTTTAGCTGCTTTGTCCTTAACAAAAAAGTCTAGAGGTCTGTTGGCTGCCGTTTTAAGTGTTAGCGTCACGCCTGAGCCTATACGTACCATTGAGTTGAGTGAATTGGCGCAATACCACATGCACGACCTATCGCGTTATTACGTGTATATTAATTCTTGTCAGCCTTTCGGTCTGTAGACTTAAATAGAGCAATCATTATATGAATGGATGCATAGATTTATGACATATAGGCCTATATGTTGGGCTTCAGTTTAAAAACTGAAATAATTTTGTTCATTTAGATCCCATTATTGTTGATAAAAAGTACTGTTTTCTTTCATTGCTATTGGTTCCTAACCATCTTGACGATTTGGTTATTGTTTTATTTGATAACACATAATATAGTTCTGAACTATGCAGCGTCAGTTCTTTTGCGTAAATTTTAAGTCATTTCAACGCATTCAAAAATTAACATTTTCAATACAAAAGATCATATAATAACTAAAATTTGATAAAAGAATAACTAGGTATCCAAGCTAAAGTCAAATAAAATATGATGTTTACATAACACAGAATAACAAAAATTATGTTAAATTAATCAAAAAAGCAAAGTCCTAAGTGTTACCGATAGCGATAAAATAAAGAACTGACTTGCAGCGAATACGGGAAGCAATATAATTAATAGATCCTCCATTTGTGTAACTCGTAACCACTACATTTACCCTCACCATAAATATAGAACAGTTCCGGTTCTACTCGCTTGCTGGCCACAAGAACTTTTGCATAAACTATAGTACAGGGTGGCCCAAAAAAAGTGAGAACATCTCGTAGCATATGAGTTATTTCAAAATATAATATAATTAATTATAATTCTTCATGCAATTTTTTATGCTAAGTATTTAGATATTCAGAAATCATGTTCAATGTATCCTAAAGTATTAGTTTAACTAAAATTAGTTTACTTAAACTAATTTTGATGTAATTATAGGACATTTTACGAGATGTTCTCAGTTTTTTTGGGCCACCCTGTATATAAATATAAAACAGAAAAAAAATATATTTAGTCAAAGTTCGTCGTAAAAGACAGGACTCAAAATCAACATTAGGGTGAAAGATGGACCAGCGAACACTTACTTCGAAAAGACTCATTCTCTCCGACCTGTAGGGCGACGTACGTATCTCCATTGTCAATGCAAAAGAGCGCGCATCGTAGGGCTGCAGGTCGTATCTTTCTCACTCTCCTCCGTGTGTCGTCCATAGCAGCCCGTCTCCACCAGCGCCGCCCCCTAATCCTCCTCCTCCTTGCCCCCCATTGCAGGCAGTTTATACAATTGCGCACGGTCCTGCAGGCAGTTTATTATTTGATTTCGAGTAGTCTCGCAGGCTTAGCAATGTGAGAAAATTTGAGCAGGTTTTCATATATTATTCAGGAGGTCGCTCTAAAAATTAATATTGGCTTTTTTGTAGCTTTGCTAAAAGCTGTAAAATAAACTTTTCTTCATGTTTTAAAACTACTTTAAAATATGAAGAAAAGTTCTTCAGAAAACTTTTCTTCATATTTTAAAGTAGTTTTAAAACATGAAGAAAAGTTATTTTGAAAATATATTTTTAAAATACATTTCCAGATTTCCTTTAACAATTACAATTACTTAAACAATTACTATGAATTACAATTACTATGAGTGTTTATGAAATACGGATGGAGGGAGGTGTTCACTGTTCGAGGTAGTTGAGGTATAAAATTTAATAACCGGGGTAGGAATAGGGGACGGATGGGGCGCAAATATTATTTGCTAACTATAATCGTAAATAAGCTGAAGTATAACTCTATAAACGAGCAGTTTCTGAAATTTCGAATGTAGCGTAATTTTTAACATAGGGCTTAATAAATGAAATCTAGAGAAGCTCGAGATGACGATGGTCTCAGAGAATAGGACCAAATATACATAGCTATAGCATATTTCATTATATTGTGACGTTTCAAATTATCAATAAAGAGCATATATTTCCTATAGATTATACTTTTTACTTATCACATTTCTCTTGTTTTGTTAATTTTAATTTGTGTAAGTGTTGATGTATTGAACAGTCGACTGTTACCGTAACTGCACTTTGAGACTTCTTGCAAAGAACATTCCAAATTTAATATTATGCGATATTTATATCGCTTTAATTTTATCGGTTTAAATTTGTTAGTTAAGTTCCATTAATACCATTAAATGTTTAATTGTTTAATTAATTAAAATGTATTTTATTATGTTTTTCTAGTCTTGGAGTGGGGAGGGTAAATTTTGCCATTTACCGCAGGATTGTTGTCACTTTTAGTCGTAATCTATAAACGTGTGTTAAATCCACATATTGACAATTATCGAAAAATCGAAATAAAATAGTAAAATCTACATAAATCTTTTTTCGTTGATGGGGTAAAGGCCCCAAGCAAAGTGTGAGCAGTAAATGTTTACAATATAAAAAATGTCTTCGTTTAAAAAAGTCTCACATGTTATTTTTGATGTCGACGGACTTCTTCTCGGTCTCTGCTTATTTTAGACTTTATTTATTATTATTTTTTATTTTTATTAATTTATTTTATACTTCGCTAATTTCTTCATAAGGATTTGATTTAAAAAAACTCGCATGATATATGATATTCTTAATTTTATTGATTTCGAGTCAACACGCTTATTTAGAAACTTATTAAGTAAATCGATGTAACTCCATTAACTAATGGATATACTCTGATTCGTATTGTTAATCAGCAAGAAAAATTGATCACTTAATATTAATTTTGCGTACCACATTGTAATATAAGCGTTTATATTCGTGTAATATTTCTAGAGCTAGATTTTTTAATTTCCTTACTCAAAGTTAATGAAATGCAACATGTTATATCTAGTTCTAATTAATTCTAGTATGAGAACTTTCAATTATGCAATCTTGTTCATGAACTGGATGAGTCTTTTAAAAATTCTCAGAACAAGAATATGCATAACACGCAATTTGGAAATACAAAAATGTGTATTTTCATAATCATGTAAATTGGGGCTAATATTTTGAATGTTCATCATATTTACAACTGTAGAGAATAATTACAACATCTATAGAGAATAATTACACATTTTGCTATAAACATTTTTGTACTTGAGAGTAATATTGTAATATAAGAGTGTTTACATTCTGTTAAAAATATATTCTATTTTATTTAAATTTCTAGATACAGAATCTTTGTATACCAAAATGATGCACACAATGGCAGGACAGTATGGTAAGCAGTTTACTTGGGATTTAAAAGTGAAGCAGATGGGAAAGAAACAGAGCGAGTCAGCCAAGATTTTCATTGGTGAGGTTCTGTTAAATTTATGCATACTTAGTTAATGTGTATTATATATGCAAAGAAATCTGTTCTTATTGGCATTATTTAGACCGAGCAGCTTTTGAAAAATGTAATGAATTTGTAATTTATTGGAATGCTAAGTTCATCACTAAAAGTATTTGTATAGAGATTTCATTATATTAAGAATTTTACCAAGATACACAGCATCATCTGATTCATATCCTATTATTATGATATAAATCTTTTACTTTTTTACCCAAAAAACTATAGGATCTGCTATGTGCTTGCTTGTGTATTGCAAACGTACCTTTTTTGATTTGTTTGCAGAAGTGCTGGATATACCAATGACTGTTGATGAATATATTAGTCAAATTAATAATCTTATGCTAGTTTACTTTCCTCAGGCTGAACTAATGCCAGGTATTACTTGGTCTACTGTTTAATAATATTATATTCATTATCATTGTGTCATTTCACTAAGTATTTTTTTAACAGCAGTATTTCATTAAGCTGTTACTATGTGTAATAAGTTAGCTACAAAAGATGCAATGAGAAAAACTGATTTCAAATTTAAGAATTATCTAAAGAGTATTGAAAGTCTTCATATTTTATGCGTCAGTTTTTTGGCTGAAGAATCGCACCATGGTCATAAAGCGCTCATTTTGTTAGTGAAGCTTTTGATTTAGGATGGCTTAAAGTGATATTTAATTCAATTCTTAAACAGCGTTAAATACTGAACTATTGTACAAACTTTTTAATTTTGGCACTTTTCAGTAACTCTTCTCAACTTCTTTTCTTATGCTTAAATTTATTTAAATTTCATTGTACACCATACCGAATTGATTTTTATATCTAAAACTTCTTCCTATTACAGGTGCTGGCAGATTAGTTGAGCATCTTCATAAATATAACATTCCAATGTGTCTCGCCACTGGATCACATAGAGAGGAGTTGAAATTAAAAACATCCGGCCACCAAGCGCTCTTTTCCTTATTTCATCACACTGTCTGCAGTTCAGATGATCCTGATGTTAAACATGGAAAGCCAGCGCCGGATTGCTTTCTCGTAGCTGCGGACCGCTTTCCAGACAAACCTTCTTCTGATAAGGCACATTTTGACTTTATTTGATAAATGAATTAGTGTTTTTAGTTTAGATCTAATGTTAACTATATCATTACATGCTTTTTTAAAATAAATTAGTTGTCAATTATATTATCGAAATTGACTGAGTTTTGTTATCTGTTTCTAATAATCTATTCAACTATTCATATAGTAAGATTCTTAGTTGTTTATCTGTTGATAAGAAAGTATATTCTCTGATGTATACAATTTTCAATGCTACTGATACAGTGTAAATTTTATATGATTATCTGCAATAATACAGTTTCATCAAGCTTTATATATACTTGTCCCATTATTCTGAAAAAATGTAGTGCACTGTCTTATAAGCCTAATCCTCATCATTTTTATTTTCAATAAGTAACTTTTTTATCCTAGTTTTATCATGCAGTAAGCTAAGAATTAAGTTAGTAAATGAATAGGTAGGCCTCCTCTGTTAACCCTCCTGGTTAATCTCAATTTGAATTAAGTAAAGAGGAGTAGTTTAATTCATTTGATTAACTCTATTACTATTTCTTTCTAGATACTGGTATTTGAAGATGCACCCAATGGTGTATCCGGTGCACTTGCTGCTGGAATGCAAGTAGTCTGGGTCCCTGATCCACAATGTCCAGTTACAGATGAAACATTAAATGAAAACAACAGCGTACTACGCTTAAAATCATTAGAGGAATTTATACCTGAACAATTTGGACTGCCGTCTTATACTGTTTGAATATTTGAACTCTCAGTTAAATTATTCTGGGCAGTGTTTTAATGCATTTTTATCGAATAGGATATTTCTTTGCACTTGCCGAAAGAGTATATTTTATGATTATTATTATAAATACAGTTTTAAATAGTTAATTTAATTACACTGTTATAATATTGTTAATTATATATTAAATATATAATGATATTATTTATGTTTTAAATATGTTAAATGAATCTAATTTTTTCTACCATGGTTGTCAGGGGCATAGCAATATTTATTTGTTACTGAATTTTTAAACAGTTCGCTTCAATTGATTGAGATTATAATAACTGCTATCTTGGCAATATATATTTTGCCAGCTTCATATTTGAATGTTTAAATAAATTGTTGCAACAAATCACATGCTCCTGATTTTTGTACTACAAAAAGCACATAAAGCACATGTAGCACTTGTATTGCCACTAGCTTTTATAGTAATTTTGTATTAGTTCTATATCTGAGATAATACAATATTCACTCTGTAATACTGTTTTGTTTTCATCTGTGGTCATCATGGATGAAATAATACATTATATTTCTGTTAAATAGTTTGATATAAAATTATTTATGTAAAATATAAATGAATACTTTTTTTTAAATCCTAGCTAATGTTTGCATATAAATGTAATAATATTTAGAGGTAGACAATTAAAATATTAATACAGCTATTTTATCCATTGAATTATATTAATTACTTGTTTAATTTATTAATTATTTAGTTGTTCTTCTACTTAGTAAATTTTAGTTTAATTTCTGAATTGCATTTTACGAATAACTTCTTGGATTGTTTATCTTTGATGAAATAGTACGGCACTCCTGTGACAAAAATATCAGTCACACTTCGCCGATGATCTCTGATTTACAATGACTAAATGTCTATATTTAATATCTATATTAAATATTATTATTTAATGTCTATATTTATTTACAATGACCAAATTTGTATAAAATGATTCAAGGCATGTGATTGATGCGCAGTTACAATTATAAGACGTATATTGAACTGTAGTATCATATTAGTTACACATACTACAAATCTTATCCTATATTGTATATTGTCGTCAAGTTTAGCCATCATTGCAAATTGCAGCAGATCACTTTGTTTTTACCAATACTGTAGTTCATATGCTATGGCAGAATATTTACTGCAATAATGAACCTACATAGTTAGCTTACTGTTGGGGTGTATTGCATCCCACGTTGACGGAATGCCCATTCAAAGGGTTTCCCCTCCAAAAGCTGAAATAGATTTTTTTGTAATTTGTTATCACAGGGTTGGAATATAAGATGTCAAAGAAGAGTTATTTAGTAATATCTATGAAATAATAGCACATTTAGATTGAGATATACCTCAGGTTGACGACAGTGCTTTTAAAGGCTAAATCTAATTATTAGGTAGTTTAAATCTGCAATAATAGTGTACTGTAACGAAATTGATGGCTACTTCACTCAAGTTTTTCCTGTCGAAAGGGACAGAAATCCCGCATCCTCGTTCAGCGACGTTGAGACGGCTTCACTACCCATGCCCCCTTTAAGCGACTAAGCTACGATCAATATACGTTAACTATTTGTTGAATGTATTGCACTGTCGAATTATATAAATTCGAATGATACTAGCTGTTATCAAATTTAGTATTTATTAACGAAATTAAGCAAGTCAAATTTAACTATTCTGTTAAAGAGGGAAACTTGAAGTTTCTGTTTATTGGTATAAATTTATGGTATGTTTATTAAATATTTTTAAAATGACTATAATATACAAGAAATTATTTTTCTTTGAATAATGTTACTGCTGTGTCAGCAACTGCCTTCATGAGCCATCTCGAGTTGAGTCTCTTACTGTGCCTGTATTTCTATCTGAATGCACTAAAGACGAATGAAATGTTTTTGTTCTTCATTGCAATTTATATACAGTCGCACGCACTCCTCACAAGCAGTGGCGGATCCATAGGGGGAGGGGGGGGGGACGATGAAGGCGATCGCCCCCACTTCCTACATAGTTGATTTTTTTCTATAGTATAATAATTTAAGCTTGATGGGGCAATCGCCCCTCCCTACATAGTTGGTATAATTTTTTTATATGTTAATGTAAAGCTTAAGTTTATGTAGATAATTATTGTTTATTAAGCATAAAACTGTTTCATAGAGTGTAACAAACGTGTCTGCTACATTTAATTGTAAGAAACGCTTTATATAATGCACCAAAAGTAAATAAATCTAAATCGTGCAATGTTATAAAATCTTGTTTAAAAAATGTTAAACCTAGTCGATAACCCCAAAAACCCGTCAGCTCTTTATTTGCTGTGCGAAAACTTCCCGTACACACCAACGGGAAAATGCAATAAAAACCAACTGCTATTAAAAGTAATTGATTACCTACAAGAAGTGAAAGTAATGTTTGAAATATAAAACGGAATTTCAGCTTGGTACTGATAATAGATTAATAAAATTATCACAGATTTAAAGTAATTTAGGATGTTAAATACATGAACGTAAATTGTAAAAAATGGAGATTACGCCTCAACATTTTTCGAGAAAATTAGCTAATTAAACTGCGGTAAGAGACTACAGCAGTTGACCTTTTCGCCTGTCTAATGAGATCCCTCATCATGGATGCCATTAATTAATGTAATACTTGTAATAAATACGCGAATAGACCTATTATTTATTACTTAAACTAAATACAAATACCAAATAACCAAATAAAAAATAGATAGTAGTGTAGAAGATATATACTGTAATATTTTTCTAACTTGAAACTCTTGGTTAGAATGTTGAGCTTGACTATAACATAAAGTTTAATTATAAAATCTAAGATCTAAATGTCTAAATATTAAGTTTTTAGTTAGTTCTTTGACTTATTAGTTAGTCCTTTGAAAAATCTAGTATGGATTTTTCTTTGGCAGATTCTTTTTCCATTGACTGTTCCCAATGTGTTCCGTCAAATTTTTCAAGCGTTACACTCTTAACTGTGCCAGGTTCAAGACAATGTGGCATCACTCCTACAGTAACAGTTAATAATAGTGACAATAATAATATAAACAAGCAAGTCATAAAAATTGTAATAGTAGCCTATTACTATTTACATCAATTTCAGAATATATTTCAAAATTATTAGGGTATACTAATGACTGATTTTAGCATTTACGTAGGCCTACATCAGAAAGATCTGCATCACAGGCTGATAAATCGTCGTTCTACCGAAAAGTGGATCGTGCCTAATTTTACCCAATAATGGTAAAAATTCAAAATGTGTAACTGACAAATGTTTACAAGTAAGTTGAATGCTACCGGGTGATACTATGCTGGCCTGAATAATATGACATTGGATATTGTGCTGTGTACATTATCTTAATGATTCAGCTACTATAGCTGCTTCACTAATTGCAATGATTCGGCATATTATTCATTTCGTCAATATAGTATTATATTACTACAATCAATGTGGCAATATAGTACTTGTTTTGCTGATATCAATCAGCTGCGTTCTCTCAGTTTTGATGATAATATTATTACTATTTCTTATAATAGATTTTCTCATGTGCAAATAAATGTATTAGGACTCTAAATATGAAAAATTTCAATAGTTTAAAAAACTGAACATAACATAGCCATCTGGATTTGATCTTGGTTGATAGAAACTTTGCACTCCACATACGCGACAGAACATGTGTTTGGCTTGCTTAGTGTTAAATGTATAAGTTGTAAGATAATCTTCACCCTAAATAGACAGTAATTAGAAATCATACCTTTCAAGTTCTTATAAATTCAGTTTAATAACACATATTCTACTTACCGGTATCTATCGATTTTTGTTATGCATATTTCTTAAAATATATAACTATCTCTTCTCATAATATCTATAGAAAATTTTGTATTTATATTTATTTGTAATAATTCTTGAAACGTGACTAATCTACGAGTATCCCGTTGCATCTTCAAAGATAATACTTTATTATAATAACAGAATCAATATCTATCAATATAAAGCTTATTCACAGTGTGGTTGATATACTTCCGTTTCTATATACGATAAAAACAGAAGTATATAGGTAGCCTATGTTATATAGTAGATTCATATACGCGTAACATACCTTTAGCAATTGAAATCTGCTCTTGGGGACAACAAAGTGACGATTCTGCTTCTTCATACAAACGCTACAACTGCAATTAAAGTATATTGACATCGTTTTCAGAAAACTTGAAAATATAAAGTCCGTAGAATTACATCTTTAACATACTTAAAATTAAAATTTAATAATAATAATAAATTTAAATTTAAAATAACAATAAGTTTGTTGTATGTCATTGGTTAATTACTAGGAAAGTAAATCTCTCAAATCATTGGAGTAAACAAAATCGATTTATAATGTTTACTCCTTTTGTTACTATTGGCTTAATATATGATTTAATCAAACTAAACCACATAGAACTATTACAAATAAAAGCTTATTGTTAGAGATTCAAATTTAAAAAATCTATAAGAAAACTTAGATATGTACATAATCGCGTAAAACACCGTTACAAAACGCAACAAACTAATCCGTGACATTTAGATAAAAATATTCACTTGTATTATTTTATAAGTTAATTTTTTATTACGGCTTTAAATGGAAATGATTCCATGCTGCTGATATCATAGAAAGTTACGTTTCCTCTGATAAAAAAGGTTAAGCTCAACCTCGTAAAAAACTTGGATAGGTATACTGCACGAAAGAATGATCATAGTAATTTTCGATAATATTATATGTTGCAAAGCTATTGAAATTATTAACAATATTCGCATAAATAGAATAACTGCACAAAAAAGTTCGGATTTAGTAAGTATTCGCTTATGTCATACGCGGTAGCAGCGAGTGCACTTTGTAATTGAAGGAATAGAAATGAAGAATCAGTAATAAAAATTAAATATAATCGAAGAATTATGATGACTTTGGATTAAGATATATAGGCCTAACTTTTTACACGAATTCACAACGGTCGCCTACGCGATATGTTAGACCTATCGTTTAAGTTAATCTGCATGCACTGCAAAATATAATATACAACATAGATGCACATGGGTTAATTAATATTATATTTTAAGTATGAGTCAATATTAAAGTAATCATACTTGCAATCGTAGACATAAAGATCCGGAGAGGCCCATACTTCGTAGACAACAGCACCACAATGACAACCTCCTGTATGCTTTACATTACCCTCCATAGTTCTAACTTTTAACGTTTCAGCAATGTAAACTAATGTGCAGCAATACTGCAATTTAAATCCTGAATAGTTTTTCAATCTAGTCATCTACTGGCAAAGCAATTGAACGTTGAACCTCTGCTCAACGAGCCCAAGCCAAACTGTTACACACCAATTAATCTGCAGATATTACAACGCTAGATATTAGAAAAAAATGTGGATGTATACTTTTTCGTCGGCTAAGTATATTCTTGCTGCGTTATTATATAACTCATAGCAGTAAAAATATTAAATAATGATTCGAAGGCTTGACTATAATAGTGTGATACGACTAAAAACGCAGCAGTAGGCCTAACCTCATGTTTAATTTTATTCTATATGTGCTCACTATGCGTTGTGCATTATATTAACAATTCATATGTTACTGCGCATTAGTATATCTCTGTTTATAAGTTCTTAAGATTATTACGATAATAATCTACAGATAAAACCACTTTCCATAATCACTCCTATATGAACTCTTTAATAAATCGACAACTCGATAGCAACACACTCTTTGAATACTGATTGTGAAAAGGGTGTGCAAGTAAAGAGTGAATGCTATTACAACATTACAGAAAAATCGTTTTGGAATATAATAAGCGTAGGTTATAATATTAATGAAAATGAAAATGAGCTTTAGGCCTACATCCAAATAGACCGCTAGAACGATGTCATTAAGTAGACTCTGTTTGTCCTCGTTTTAATTAAAATGTATAATCAATAAACTAATTACGTATGTAATTAGTTTACTAATATAATTAGTAATTAGTTATTAGTTTAATAAACTAATTACTGTGTGTAGATCCTAGGAGCGTGAGAATTATTTGATATTTTTTTTACTGATCATTCTATGATAACATTTGCATGTATCCTACTTGATTGCGTCTAATTCCCTTCAACAGATGATATAAAACTTACAATTATCATATTAATAGTGTCTTCCTTTCCATAAACGTGACTGTGAATTTAACATGACTGTGAGCAATTTATTGAGAAAGCGAATAGATCAACAACGTGCTAGCCTATCCCGCTTTTCATTGAAACGTTAATTTTGATCTCACTGGAGTTATTGCTATAAATGTTTTCATTTCTCGTTACTGCAGTGTTCTATATACAACGGTTAAATTATCGAAAGAAATTTGATATTTAACTATAATAGATACTGTGTATTTTAACCAATCAATTTATTTCATTAATAGATTCAATTTTTTAATCTTGAATATTCTTAACTTGGAGTCTTTCTTCAATTGTTTTTATCATAACATCAAAGGCTAAACTATTTACCGAAAGTAATCTCTCCTGATCAGTGCTACTTGAAAATTATTGAATAGGCTTCAGCTATATCGTAATCTATATTCGTATTCACACTTAGTCCAGACCTGTTTGATTGTTTTTTGCAGAATTAGCTTTTTTTACCAAAAATAAACATTATTTAAGACATTGAAATTAACTGAAAATAAAATAATTGTGTTAAAATAATGATTAAATTTTGTATTCTTGCGTTGAAAAAAAAGTAGAGTAGGAAAAACATTGAATATTTGTTAAAACATTGGTATTTTTTATGATAAAGTGCTGGGAACGGTTCGTTTCCAGCGTATGTGGGAACAAGGCCGGGGTCCAGGCTGACATCATCACGCCCGGCGGATGACGATCGATCCCTGGAGAGGATCGTGGGGATGGACCCTGGAAGATTCGCTGCCGTATCGGACTCCACGTCACTCATCTCTGTATCTCAAAAGATATCTGACGTTCAGCAGCTGCAACTAAAAACTAAACAAAAAAACTAAACAAATATCTATTATTTATTTGTATCAATCAGATTCTGACACCAGTGCCGTTGTTTCTTGGGATGCACGCCTAAACTAATAACCTTCAGTATCTCCTTCTTGTCAGTCGACAGGAACAGTCGAACTTGAGTAGATGAAAGTGCTACCCTATGTACTGCCAAGGCCGCGTACCATGTGGTTGAAGTTGAAGTATCTGAAGTCTCAACACGATAGAAGTAGAAGTATCTGAAGTTGTAGACAGCTATTAGCACCGCTCTTCACCGCACTTCACCGCACTTCACCGCGCTTCGCCGCGCTTAACCGCAATTCACCGCGTATCACCGCGAATCACCGCGAATTACCGCGAATCACCGCGAATCACCGCCAATCACCGCGCATCACCGCGAATCACCGCGTATCACCGCGTATCATCGCGAATCAAAGCGAATCACCACGTATCCGACGTCTGGAGAACAACCTCAACGTCGAAAAGGACACAAATCGTGAAACGAGAGTTTCTAACCCTCGTACGTGAACGCTAACTGGTGGATCAACCGTGCCAACGATGAAATCAGGGTTGAAAGGAGAGGGAGGGACAAAAATGGCTTGACTTGCTTTTACTTTGTCTTTAAATTAATTATTTCTTAGAGTTTAACCTATATCTTAATGAGTTTTATACTGATTGTATGCTAATCTCTTATATAATTTTATATATATAAAAGATATCGATAATACGATCTAACCTTATAATTTGTATGTGTTTTGAGTATCTTATTGAAATTTAGTACTTATTAGATTATTAATCTAATATTTATAGTAAGAATATAATTTAAAGACTAAGACTCCGAAATATTACGAGAAATAAAGATTTTAATTAAGGTTTGAATTCTTTCAAAAATATACAAAAAGATTAACATCAGGTCAATATTTTAAAAACGTAAATACTCGTATAAAACTTTAACACTTGCCTAATGCTGTCTAATTTTTCTGATGAATCGTATATCCTCGCTTTATACTTCACTCATTAGCAATTTAAACGCATAAAATCGCAATAAAATGTAAATTTTAAATGAATTTTAATTAAATAAAATGTAAGACTTTCTCAAGCGTCCGACCTCCCTCGTGCCTAAACGTGAAGTGTTTTTGTATAGCCTTTGGCTGGCACCGAATTTGACATAATTTCCAACTTGCTGTCGAAATGTATATTTAACCAATGTACCGCATTTGACTGCATTTCTAAAGTGCCAACAATTAAGGCCTATAATACTTTTTACAAAAATACTTGTTACGTAAAAACGTAACATGAATTGCTATTAAATCTGGTGTAGCTAACTTTATAAAATTTCATATTATGTCTTGTCATTTAATTTTCTGTCATTTGATATATTGTCGTATTAATTTTCTAATTTCATTAGTTTTGTGCTTTACTGCATTTCATATGCCATTTGATAGCTATTTTCACCGATGAAAGTTATTCGTGCTGCTTCCATGTAATTGATTGACATTTATTTGCATAAGCACCATTCATGTATAAGACTTAGTATATAATTTAAAAATAATATTAAATGAATAACACAATCAATGTAGAACACGACACAGAAAGTGAGCCGTAAGGCATATTCTTCACCTCCAATGTCAAGCAAAAAGGAAAATAAACATAAGTAAGTTGTGTGACTTTTTTAATGTTAGATTATTTTTTGTAATGACACCAACAATCGTATTATTACACTTAATGTCATGATAGGACAATCGCATATACTTCAAACATAAAATAAGGCCAGCAAGAAAGTTAAATAATTACAATCCCAAAAATGTAAGTTCATAAAAAATTGCCACAGTGAGATATATATATGGTTATAGTCCTACTGTAACTTTAAGATCTATATCAAATAAACACTAAGTTAAACTCTAAAATTAAACTAAAACGATATAAAACTAAGTAAAATGTCAAATGTACTGCAACGCAATATATTTTTAACATACAGATAAATCGACAAAATTATAATAACTTTGAAATTAGGGATTATTTCACGGGAGATTTTAATTAAACAAAAAACTTTTTACAGCGGAACTTTTGTTCTGTGGGAGGCCAGTGTCATTTTGCCATATACTTTAAATTGAGTTTTGTATCATTCAATCAAACGTCAATCCACCAATCAAGGGACACCAATGTTGTGTAAAGCTAAGTTAATTGACTCTATTAAGCAGCAGCTGATTAACATTATTGTAATAAAGAATAACAGTTAAAACGTAAAATCCTAGCACTCCTCTCATGGATCAGCCTCTAAAACGACGCAATAAAGTTTTTTGTTAATAAATAAGACTGCATCTGACTTCAGGGTTTCATAATTTCAGTCAGTTAAACACGGTTCACACAGGGCGCTTTGTCGGGGAGCTCGAACCGCGACTCGACGCGCGACTCGAAAAGTCGCGGAGCCCGACGCGCGACTTTTCGAACCACGGAGAAAAACGAACACTGCTATAAGCATGAAGCTATTCATAGTTGCGTCGAGTCGCGGGTTGAATCGCGCATCGAGTCGCGCGTCGAGCGCCCGACAGAACGCCCGACAGATCGCCCGACAGAGCGCCCGACAGAGTCGCGCGACTTTTCGAGTCGCGCGTCGAGTCGCGGGTCGAGTCGCGGGTCGAGCTCCCCGCCAAAGCGCCTTGTGTGAACCGTGTGTTAAAGAGCGAGGTTTGTCACTTAGTTTTAATTTATGTAAATTAATTTCAAATATTTAATTAAAGCATTGAAGTCATTTACGCTTTAATAATTTAAAGCGTTTTAGTGGCATTCTATTCTTGTTTTGTTCGTCTGTAAAACGCCATCTCAGTTTTATAATTTTATTTTTCAATTTAATTAAATTTGATTTAATTTAAGTTGAATCCGTTAATTTGTTATTGCTAATTTGCTAGAAAATACTATAAGTAACTGTAAATCGATTAAATCGAAAATACTATAAGTAACTGTTAATCGATTAAACTTGAAAGATATTGTGAAATACAGTTTACTGTTGTTTTCAATTTTTTTATTAATAACATTGCGTTTTTATGTATTCTTTTATCATATGTCAAATTTTTTTAATTCTCTGAAAACTCTTAAAATCATTGAAAATTTATTTTGTGTATTTTTCACAGCTAGCACACGATTATTTAAAAAGCAGTCACTTTAAACGTTCACTTTAAATGTTCAACTTGTATTAATACTGTTTCGTTAAAATACTAATCTTAAAAAATTTAAAATTTGAATAGTATTTATTTGAAATACAGTACAAAAAACTATAATTAGATTCATTGTTTCGATAATAATTGTTTAAAAAATTCTTAACGAATTTGAATCGTTCAGAATTCATTTAAAGAAAAAGAATCATGGCAACAGTGGCTCAAATTACATTAGCG
>JAQIXG010002914.1:0-16288 GCA_034700105.1 Oconnorella tubifera
AGAATATATTTAACATTTATTTACATTAACTTTTACCTTAAAAACAATTATAGACCTTGCAATCAAAAAAGTCAGAAAATTAATAATTAGAATCATAATAAAAAGATGTATTGAATACAGGCAATAAATTAAATGCTAATGTTAAATTACAATTGACTTTCACTGACTTCCATTTGCCTAATGATCTTTCTAGCTAAATCATCACTCAGTTTCTTTTCATCTAGCTTTTCATCCGATTCAATTTGTTCCACTCTCTCGTCCGCTTCTGTTTCATTCTTAATTTCTTCAGACATAATTTTTATCAATTACTGCACCACACTAAAAAATAAATGATATTGTCGAATTCAATCTGCTTCAAATTAAAACACAATATTCCTTTTGTACATCCGTATTAAATAGCACATGCACATGCATGCACATGCAGATGCATGCACATGCACATGCAGATGCACATGCTAAACATAATTTTTTCGCGAATTACTTCATAAAGTTTAGATAAAACTAAGAATGAAGGCCTCTATCTAGAAGTATGAAAAGTTAATTAAAACAATACGTTCAACCATAATATTAGATCTAACACAATTTCATTGTTTGTGCAAATATAACATGTATTTTCTTCTAATTTATATTCCGCATATAAAACAACTCTTTCTCAAATAAGCGATGTAGAGGGGAGGAAGGGAGGGAGGGGGGGTAAAAAGATCCCTTGTTTTCTCCCTCCTGACAGTAAACAACTGAATTCACGTGGAAATTCTCGATCTTAGACAAGAATTGTTGGTTTATATCTGATCAAACTTTTAATTCCTGGATAACTTCTGGTCACGGTAAATTGTGATTAGAATTAAAATGTAGAGAATTAAAAAAATTTTTTTAAAATTTAAACCATAAAAAGCCGTGAAAAATTAAATTGAAACAATTACGATATTTATGTTATACTTAAAAATAAATCGATGGCGCGAAAATATTGCCAATGAAAAAGTTAACTATTTGTGTTGTATGGGGCCGTTTTGTCTGCGGCGTTTTGTAGAGGGCCTTTTTGTTGAAGCGTTTTATCGGGGGCCGTTTTGTCGGGCCGTTTAGTCGGGGCATTTTTGTCCTGGCCGTTTTGATATGCCAGCAAGGAAGTTACATTTGAAGTTAAACATTTAATTTCGAGTTTTGGACAGATTACTATCGTACGTAATGATTTATTTTAATCAATGTATTGAATCGACATGTATCCACTGCAGTGAGCAATTGAATTTTCTGCAAAATGATCATATTCCAATATGTAGTTTGTTCGCCGTTTTGCTTGCTACAGAAGCCTACATTAAGAACATCTTCCAAAGTTAAATTTAACGGAAGCCGTTCGGAATGTAAGCGCTGTAGTTTCGCGTCTGCAACATTGTAGTCTTACGGCAAGTTGCACGCTCGTAGTATTGCATTCTCATCGATTTTTTACTTAATATTAAGTCCATGGCAGTCTCCATCCTCGAGCAAAAATCCGGTGTAATCATAAATTATATGCTTAAAGTAGCACCAATGAAGGTAACCAAATTAAAATTATTACATAATTGAATAAGCCTATTATCGTGAAATTACGCTCTGGCATAATATCTATGTAATATTTTTTATGAATTAATTTTTCAAGAATAACTAACATCAACTAACTGATATTAATCTAATGTAGCCTAAATGCTTGCTAGTTACTATTTATTCCATAAATATTGTAAAAATGCTATATTCCTATAGTCATTTTACAATCTTAATTATAATAGGTTCTCGTAACCTTGAAATAGTTAGCAGTAGCCAGTAGGCCCACCACATAAATTACTTAGCATCGGCTACATTAATTGTAACTGGTAGGCGTACTTAATAGAATATGCGATGCTCTATTATATTAATCCATGGTTAACTGGGTTAATTCGTGTAAATACCCCTCTATTGAGATAGAAATGTGTAGGCTTAATAACAGACAATCAAAACTCGTACATCTATTGCATGTTGTTGACCTGACAAAAATGTTGTCTTAAATGAAATTTTTAACTGTATAATTAAACGATAAAGTCGCTAACCACGAACTACTGTGTCGAGGTCAGTGTTATGTCAATGACAAGCGATTCTTATCAATGGGAATACAGGTCAAGCTTTATTATATCCTCTGATATATTGTTACGAAGCATTCATTTGGCCTATTCTATGGGCTACGCATTTGATAATGCGTCAAGTTGAGCAACTATACAAGTGCAAACAAATCTCAGCTTTCTCTCAATTTATTTTAGGTCAAAGTTATTAGTATCCCCGACACTTATGTGTCTCTTCAATAAATCAATGTGACCTTACAATGAGTTCAAAATTAACACATAAATTTATCATTAAGTCCCACTCACTCTGCTTAATAATTATAATAGTAATTGCCTGTTAATAATAGGTATATCAAGGCTCTATACCTACTAATTTTATGTAGCCCAATATGCGCTTAAAAGATTTTTAGAGAGAGAGGAGCCCCTAGGGAGCTGCAGCTTGTCATTAAGTCATGGCCGGCAGATTTAGTGATCGTGAATAACGGGAACATTCTAGTACTTTAAAGTACTAATGGATTTAAATACATCTATAGATAATTATTAAAATATTTGAAGACAATTATTTATACGCCATATATACTCTATTACACGTTATTATAGCCTTGTGAAAATAGAGTGTTAACTGTCATATTACAGTGTATATTAATTTTCAGCTTCATTTGTATTCATAAACTTGTTCTAGATATTTACATTATGATTAACCTATGCTGAGGATTCCCATGCAACATGGTAATTTATGACTATAAGATTCAAATATGATATTGGTTTAAGCTTATATGACAAGATTTAAAGATAGATTTAATTCATTGTCTTAGTACTTATCTAAACAAATTCAATAGGACACAACATTTTGTATCCAATTGAATAATTAATTGTTATTTAGTTGACAAGCAGCCCACATTAAATGGAATGCTTGGCTCTTACAAGTCATCGCAAAACATTGTAGTCAACCAAGAGCTTATAAAAATAAAAAGTTACACATCTTATAAGGTCATGATCACGCATTCCGCGTGTCACGTTACTTTTCATCTCAATGACATTGACCTGACTGACGATCATTATAATTGCCACACAATCGTTTTGAAATTATAAATCATTTTAACAATTTAATTAAACTTTATATCATCACATATGCCACTATTGCATCCAAAACAAATAATTAAATTATTTAGAAATTTAGCTATTATAATTTAGGCCTGCATTTCGAAAGAGTATAAAAAGTCTCCACTGATTTATAGGCCCTTGTTTAGCAATTTAACTTAAAACTTCTGATCAAATTCCATGATATAAAATTCGGAGCCAAACATTTATTTGAGAATCGCTTGGCTGCTCTGCGCAGATTTACATTAATCGCAGATTCGATTCGATAAATTAGTATAGTAAACATATCAAAATCTCCTGCTGTCGATTTAAAATTAAGTTAAAAAGCTAAATTACTTAATTATTTAAACAAACATTACATAATCCCATTTATAACTGTGGTATAAGTCGACGGTAGGACTAACCGGTATGAAGTAGACCTGTTATATATACTCGCATGATTTTTGTTATCCTAACTATTGTAATCTTTGATAAAAAATAAAGATAACATACAAATTAACAAAATAAAAATGTGAAGGTATTAATAAGAAAGCCGACCTTGATCCAGTGGTTTAACGGTTTGAATAAATATAAGTATACTTTATAATGCTATATATCGTAAATTGATATTTAAGCACAGGCTAATATACCTATAAACTGATACGCTATTAATCAATCAGAAATAAAGTGAAGCTCCTATAGAAAGAATACCAGATTCTAACAAGCCGTGTATTTACATCATTATTATAGTCACATGTACGGCCTTGACAAGAGCAAATGTTTGTCTTGCAGTGTGTGAACACTGCAAGACAAACATTTTTGTATAAAATTTTGTTCGATTATATTTTTTAAAGAATGAACGGATCAAACAGAATGAATTGCCGCTCTAATCAAATACACGATGTTTTTTGCTGACTAAATATAAGTAAGATTATAAACCTTATTACTCTAGAGGGCTCTTTGAAGTTAGAGTCTAACTCAGGTATAGATTTGGCTAATATTACATATTAATATATTAATATGTTTTATGTTATCTTAAGCCTATGGGTTCAGTAGCCAGCTAAAAATAGGCATATAATGCCTATTTTTATAATTTTTATATATTTCTAATTTGTAAACTACTATAATTTTATCACAGTAATAGTTAGAGTATAATTTTCGACAATCCATCCTCCATAACTCTATATCATATATTCCTTGTAAATAAAAAGGCACATGCATAAACAATTTAAACAGATTAACACTATTTAAAGGATAAAATCATTCATTTACAATTGAAATGGCATTCCGTCGTTAAACAAGAGATTCAATTATATTTATGTTGGATGTAATTGATTTATGATCAGTTTCTTTGTTCTGTTCATCTTTTTGGATAAGTTTATTGGATGCAGTGAGATCATCAGTTGTTTCAGTATTGTTGGATCTGTCAGCGTTAAACATTAAAGGCGATATGATCGCTAGGTCAAGGTACTCCTGAAATAAATAACATCAATCATAGATATAAAGATATACTGAGAATATTTAAAACATGTGAAGTAAGTGAGTTTTTAAAACATAAAACAACTTTTATAAAGGCCTATAAAGAAATGTGTTAATTAAAGGACTATAATTAAAATAGCAGTTTCATTTCGAAACATTACCTTAATTTATCTGCCCAAAACAGATGCTGGTTGAAATATAAATTATTCATATTATTTACAATTTCGCTATACAATATCATTAAGTTAAATAATGAGTAAATGAAAACAAATTTATTGGATCTATAATTAACCAAAGCAAGTAATTTCTATAAGTACAATGCAAGATATTCGTCCAATGCTTTCTCTATCCAATTCTAGCATGCAATCACTGAAGATAAATAATACAAAATGTGATCGCGGCAACAGACTCAGCTTTCCTAGTTGATGCAACCATTAAAAACGTTATCTTTTAGTAAATATAGCTTTTCCTTAAGACAGATTAAAAAATCAGTAAAATAATAAAAGTTAGAATCAGTAAAAAGACAGACATCAGAAGCACAGACGGCCAATATGCGATCAAGACTGACAACTAGTTCAGAAAATGAAGGTCTTGACTCTGGATTCTGTTGCCAGCAATCCAACAGCAAATTATACCTAAACAAAACAACATTTTACAAAGGTATAGAATCCTTGAATACATTTGAAAAACTACTTGCAAAGACATATACGTGCATATACATATACGTGTATATACCATTCAGCAAAATATATCTTCCAATCATATTAATAATTTAATTCAAAACGTTTTTAATGAACAAATTAAATTAATAAATTAAAATTTGTATGTCATATTAAATTAAAATTAGAGAGTTGACAGCATGCTAATAGTTAACTCAGTAAAATCACAATAATTATTAAGTATTATATGTAATTCCCAAACTGTAGCCTAATTTCTATCTCACAATCTAATATTCAAATAAATTCCATTTTTCGGTCAAATTTTGAAATAAAAATTACTCACATTTCATGAGAACAATGGGGGGGTTTCTTCATACGATATCCATCTCGTAATAAATTGAACAAATTCTCAATGGGAACTGAGGGGTAGGGTGAACCCCCGATAGTGAATATTTCCCATAAAAGTACCCCATAGGACCATCTACAAAAACTTGCACCATTACAAAGAGTTAAACTTGTAAAATTTAAACTAGTTATGCTTGATTTCATTACTAACCAGATTGAAATTAATCAAAAAAATGATTAATTGCAATCTAGTTAGTAATGATTGAACATAGCAAAAAAATTAGTTAAAGGTGCAGCAAGCTTGCAATAAAATTCAATAATATATTGAAGCCGAATCTGTTTAATGGGCTAAACTTACACGTCACTTTTAGTTGTGTACTTTCGATCAAATAGAGCTTCAGGAGCCATCCACTTCACTGGAAGCCGTCCCTAAATAAAGCAATTATTTATTATATGCAATATTATTATATATTTCAACACAATTACTGCAGAAAGCAAGACAAATTTAAAATTTTCACTTAGTGTGTGTTTATACCTACTATAATATATAAATATAAGCATGATATTATAATTTGCATGACATAATATAAATATAAATATTAATATATAAATATTAATATTAATATTTGATAAGAGGAATATCTTTATATTTTTGAGAGAGTACATCGGTTGTTTTTCGATAGTAGTCAGCATGGAGGATATTGCGCGTGAGACCAAAGTCAGCAATCTTCATCACACAGTCATCACCAACTAGAACATTCCTTGCAGCCAGATCACGGTGGATACACTGCAGCAAAATTTAGCAAAAACAACTAAATGTTTAACTAATAAAATAAATAAAGGAATATTACTAAACAGAAATATGACTATTAGTTATTTTTAGTAAACACATTTATAATTTAAGAATAACGATTACAACTGTTATGAGGTACCAGCACAGGATATGGCAGTAGTATTTCAAAAACTGATTAATTGTTTATCAGCTATATTTAAAAAAAATTATTTTTATGTGCAAAATGTAAAACTTTTTTAGTAATCTTGATATTTCTTAATGTAACGTGCCAAAGGCACTAAATTTTGTCTGATTTTCAAGCAACAATTGAATGTAAACAATATAAAAAAACTTAACTTTCATCTCTTAATAAACCAAATTTATTTCGAATACAACGAACCATTTTAGCTGATAGATATTCCATTCCTCTAGCTATCTGATAAGCAAACGACACAAGTTTCTTAAACGTCAAGATTTCATTACTTTCCGGATCTCTTATTACATCCTGCTGATTTTCCGTTGCATTGGAAATATCACATACTTGAAGTTTCTCGTCCGATGCTGATTGGTCGCTCACTGGGAGGGCAGGAGAGCATACTGGTCTTCTTTCACGCAGAAAGTCTCTTAGGTTCCCATGAGGAGCAAATTCCACGATAACATAGAGCGGACCTAAAGCAGCAAAATGATAAAAACTCAACGTTATTTTAATACATCATTTCTAAAATAGTTCTACTCATGTTTCTAAAAAAGTGCAGCAAGTTAATGAAATAATAATAGCCAGAACTCGAGCTTCAGATCACTCAAAAGCAAGTCTGATGCTCTAACCACTTTACCACTAATCCAGCATTTCATATACATACCATTCTGTGTACAGCAGCCAAGTAGATTGATTATGTTGCGATGATGTCCAATGTGTTTCATGAGCTCCATTTCTTGCAGTAGATCTGTTAGATCGCTCTCACTGGCATCCTCTACAAGTACCAAAGAATCCAATAAAAGTGACTTGAATGTTTTTGGTTAGCATTCACTTTCTTTTGACAGATTTTAATATTTTTTATTTAATATTAAAAGCTAACTTCATGATAGTGTATTTTTTTACTAGATGCTTAAAAGTCTAGAATTGTCAATGTGTTTGACAACTCTAGACTTTTAAGCATCTAGTACTCTTACACACTTCATTTTATAGCAATTTTTAGGTAAACAATAAATTGAAACCTTTTCTCTGCCATCCTATACCGACAGCTTGAGATAATTTGACTAAATTTAGATAATGTATATAGTAAATATTAAAATCTAAAGCAATAAAAAAAGTAGGCAAATCATTTACAAAAAAAAAATATTCCCAAAACTTATATTATTCTTAAAATTGATTTAAATAACAAAGTGTTCGTATCTAATTTACTAAATCTTACGTTTTATTGATTTAACTGCAACTGTGGCTACAGCTTCCTTATTATGTTCCATTCCGTGTGCCTCCCCAAGTAACACAATACCAAACGCTCCTTCACCAAGAACTTTACCCAATTTCAATCTAAATTATATAGAATTGTTTTTAGTATTAAGTAGCCAGATTTCAGTCTGACTGTAGATCTAAATAATGATAACCTCTCTCTGTTACAAGTATTAATAGACTCTTGCTATCAATTTATACAATATTTGGTGATGATTTTAATTGTTTCAACATCGCTTCACTAATACAGCGATTTATCAACAGTGTAGTTGTGATTTTCAAAATTAAACGACATAAAAAACAATTTAAAATTGGCAGTTAAATAATTACGATTTCTTATATTTCATGTTATTTTTGTAATCTATCATGGATGAGCTCTAAATATATGATAAATATCACTGTACAAGAATTTATTACAAATCTATGCTCTGCTACATATTTTAAACGTATTTTAAAATCTACTTTACTATAAAAAACTTATTTTATTCACATACAAATACAACTAACATCTACATATTTATAATACAAGTTTCAAAAAGAACTAAAAATACCTTTCTCTGGGAAATTCCCATTCCCTATCCAAAGGAATCTCATAATTAGACATCCCACCCACGAGCAAATGCCCCGATCGCTGTCTCTTAAACAGTTTGACCCTTGACCTGACCGGAAGCAGCGGGTCACTGGCTGATGACCCACGGGACAGGGCCACTAGGTCTGAATCGTGACCGGAAGAGGTTTTGAGAGAGGAACTTGAGTAGAGGGCGTTATTGTGCATGAGAAGAATTTGTTTGTGAAGTCTAGGATGACATTTGAGTTTAGTCAGACGGCGACAGAAGAAGACAAGTAAGAGGATGAAGACAAGGACAAGAGTGACAGCCACAGAGCAAAGGAGAAGGATGGTTGTGTAGGACTGGGAGGAAGATTCTAAGAAGGAGATTGATAATCCAACTGGTGCTGTGTTTATTTTGAAAATAAAAGAGCTCAATAATAACTGCCAAGGTTAATACAATATATCGGTTATATTAAACAAAACTAAGTTATTATTAAAACTATTGTAATCAGGAATGCAATTTAGTACAATAAAACAACAACTTTTAAGTCATTACACATTACAAATCTGAAATATGATAATATAAAGCCTAAAAAATTCAATAATGTTATTCCATACTATATGTTCTCAAATCGTATATAATGATATTAATTTGCTGATTCTAGTAAGCCAGCATATAATATTTCAAACTTTTAATATCAAATTGTTTCTTACCATCTACGACATCGATCCAGAATGATTCGTCTGTAGATCCAATGAAGTTAAAAGCAAGACAAGTGTACCAACCAGAGTCAGAGTGAGAAACATTTGTCAGAATTAAAACTTCCGGATCATCACTGAGCGATCTTAGAACCTAAGTAACGAAAGATCAAATTATGCTTAAAAATCCAATAATATTGCAACTGATTAAACAAACAATTTTTCTTTTAAAATATAAAGAAAATAACATTACAATATTACAGAAGATATTAAGCATTCTATTTTTGTACTTACAATTGTCAAATTGTAACTGAAAAATGGTTTAATTGAATGTTCATAAGCATTCACGACCTAATTCCTAGTGTTGATATTTGCAAATTTGAAACATCTCTTATAATGTTTCACAAATTTCTTATCAATTTTTATAAAGTTTCTCTGTATAAAATATAACTTAAAACTTGTAACTTAAAATAACAAATAAAACCAATCCCATTATAACAAAGCATAACCTATAGGCCCTGCAAGAACATTATATCACAACCATCGACATCATTATCATCATCTACATCATCAAAACTGTCATCATCATCATCATCACCATTATTTTAAACACAAACTTCAAAATATGGAGAGCGAGTCAGATTTTGCTCAAAGTACGATCCGCTGATTTGATAATGCTTGATCCACTGTAACTGGGTCGCGTCGTCACTTATGAATCTACAAGTGACAGTGACGTTATCTCCCGCTGTCACTGTCTGATTCCTGGGAGGCTCATGAATTATGGGCGAGTGGGGGAAGCGAGCTGAGTAAAATAATAAAAAATTATAGATATATAATAATTCATTTGAACATTTATTTTACAGAAAATAATAAATAAATAAACCAGAAAACATTATAAACTGTTTTATTTACCATATCTGTTCAGGCCACTAACTTTCTGTACTTTTATATTGCTTTTAAAATGTCACTTTACATTGCTATATTTTGATAATAAAATTCTTGAGTTTAAAAAAATAAAACATAAACTGTTTATTTCTGTCTATTTGTTGTCTGCTGTCTGCTGCTGCTATCTGTTGCTGCCTACCTGTAATCAGTAGCTGATAAGTAAAGTTGATAGATCCGTGTATATTTGATAAGATGCATGTATAGTTTCCGCTATCACTCGGCATCAGCTCATTCATGGAGAGCTGGGCGTTTCTTTGCTTAAACTAACGTAAAGCATATAAAGCAATAAATAAACATTTCTTTTTTACTTTGAATTATTAGCTTTGTGTGTATATTTATACAAATAACAATCAGTAAGCTTATTAAAGTAAACTGAAAAAGAAATATGAAAATAAAATATATAGGCTTAAAGAAAACATCTTTAATTATTGCTAATAAAAGTATTAAATTAGTAGTTGAGAATTAATTAAAGGCAAATGTATAAGTAGAGATAGAACATTAAGATTGCGATCTCAATGCTGAGAAAATATTTTTTTATTTGTAACAAGAATTTACATTGCCAAGGATTCGTTCTATGTACTGAGTTGGTTGACCATTTTTTGTCCAAATAATCGTGGGGGTTGGGTCTCCCTTCGCGGCACATTTCAGAATGACTTCAGAACCCACTGGCTTCGATATAGTACTTGGTATTGAGTCCATGGCTGAAGCCCAGTACGGGGCGCAGCATTCTAAAATAAAACAAATCTAGTTCAGAAATAAATATTCTGTTAAAATAAAGTATAATAGTATCCAATTAATTAGTTAATAGAATCTATTAAGCTTAATGTTAACAGAATATAGTGTTAATATAGTGTAGTTCATTAAACTTTATGTCATCGGATTACATAAAGTTTAATAGATTGCACTGTAAAGTAAGTAAGGCCTATTGGCTTTTAAGAACTTGCATGCGAAACAAATATTTAATAATTTGTACTCTTCATATTTGAATTAAATCGAGATCGTGCGCAACAAATAATATCGCTAGTTTAAATTCATCAGAAACCAACGCAATCTCTAATATTAGAATAGTTTCGCTTCCGATTCAATGTTATCAATACAAAATAGAAATCGTAAAAATTGACTTTTATCTCCAGTATGATTTTTATAGGAAAGAGAGAGCGAAGCACAGAGCGCGGTTGGATAGCAGATATAAAACTGGTTGCTGTGTTTGGAGTCGGATTACAAAAATCTAGAGAAACATCAACACACTGGCGCCACATCGCGGGCTAGGCAGACATTACTTCTTCATCGAAAAATATCATAAACATTTCTTTCAAGTTCAATACTTATATCAGAAAAAAATACTAAACTTTAAGCAAGTTTTATGCAAGTAGCTTCGTGTAAAGAATTATTGAAATGTTTAAATAACAATTTTTCTACAGTCTTCTAGTCTATTTAGTTTATTCAGAAAATTTTATTAGCGAAGCAATTAATGAAAAGGCGTTTAATTGAATAAATGTATCCGTTTCATTCTTGTCTTAGATCTATTAATTGTTGAGTTAATTGACTGCATCCATTTTCTTATCTTAACAAAACTTGACAAGCAGACAGTTAAGTAAAATTATAAGATGCAAAAACACAATATGACAAAATAAAATATTGCTTTTATTCACTTTCATGAGATTACGCTTAATGTTAACTTTATAATTATACGTCATACATTTTAAAAATACGCTTGATTCATTGAATATCAGTAGCCAAGTAAAAAACAGATAAATAAAAACATTGTGTAATTGAATTATTACCCAGGCGAACAAGGCACCCAAACTGCACCTGTTATAACTAATCAAAATTAAGAGAAAAATCTGAGAAAAGTTGAGTGTAAACCTAACTATTGCGTAATAGTAGATGAACTGCTTCTGGTTTTGATTAACAAGACGAAAGAGGAATAAATCACGAACAGTACCCTGGGTCAATCAACTCTTAATAAAATACTCATGGAATCAATTAAATTTAATGCGGCAAAGAAATCATGATTTGAAATAAAAAGATCATTTGAAGTGCATGAAAAAAACTATTGAATAGAAGACAGGAATAGGAAAATGTAGTTTCAGAAAGAGATAATATGGCTAAGCGTATGGGGCTTATTTTCGAATACGTAACTTATGACTTATAATATGTGTACTGTATATAGAATATACACTAAATATACAGTACATGAGATCAATTATATATGAAAACAAAATGAAAGCTTCCAGATTTCATTGTATCAAGGCTGTTTGCCCCCGAGAGTTGACATTTTAATTTAAAACTCTCTATCTACTTTAAACTCTGTATCTCAATTTCAGAAATATATATAATTATTGAAAGCTAGATCAATTTAGTTTTTAATTTATAGGAGTTTCAAGAAATATAAGAGCTTGGATTTCGTCCAAATATCTTCACTAAACGAAAAGAAGGAAACATTATAACGATTACGTAAATAATCAACAGATACTGAATAAGATAAAAAAGAGATAAGTTCAATCTTGATGGTTATCTCCGCATCACAGTATGAGCATTCAGAGATTTCATAATATAATAATTCTACATGGCTTTCCCAAGTTCTGAAGTTTATAAAAACCAAAGGATCATTTTGTGGCCAGCTAGATTATTATTCGGGAGGGCCGTGTAATACAATTCGTGCTGAAGAATTTGAATCGAATTCAGCATCCGAGGATTAATTGTCTTTACAATTACAAATTCTGTTAGGTAAAGTATTTATGACTGACAGTATTATATGGCATCAAATATTGGAAAGTGATACACCAAGAGCAGAAATTATAGCTTATTAATACACTATAAGTATGCATTAAGAGTGTTTATAGCCAAATAAACACTAATTTATTTAACATTAGTATAATAATAGAAACAATTTCGAAAAAAATGTGTTCGAATTATTTCCGTCATTATTTTTGCGTGAGTGTTGTTTATTTCGTATTATAATTAGCTAAGTTTTCTATACTTAATTTACTTTGGTACTAGACCACCCTCATATAAATTTCTTTTTTATCGAATTATTGTAGCCCCACACACGGTATTATGAAATAAATTGAATAAATGAACGAGTCCATTATTTAATCCTTTCTTATCTTAATTGAATGTCTCATACTGAGTGCACTCAGCTTATTATATAATAGTATTTTCTTGCATCAAGTTGTTATCGAATAACTTTTCTCTGCACTCAACGTTTATCAAATAACCCCTGTCTCCCCCACCATCTCCATGATACATAGAATAGATTCTATTGTTCTGTTTTCCTGTAAAATCATTTAATTATGATTTTTTTTAAAGACGATCATATAATTGATTTATTGAGTAAATTCTAAATAGCATATTGTTGATTATCATGGGGCCTAAGCAATAACATGTATTACCAATTTACCATGCATTATGATGTAGGCCTATATCTATCTATTTATCTGTCTGTCTGTCTTTTTGTCTCTGTCTATCGCAGTGTCTACAAATAAATTCATGCGGTAAACGACTATGTATAAATGTATCAAATTATTTTATTTAAAAGTTATAGAAAGATTCAAGCTCGATTTAGTGGCAGATTTAAGGAGCTAGCGGAAGCGGAAAGTGCTAAATTTCGACTTAAAATCTGCTTGCGTTGTTTTTTAACGGAGACACTTTTGTTTGCGTAAAAACAACGCTTCCGCTGTTCCTCCGCTAGCTCCTTAAATCTGCCACTAAATCGAGCTTAAAGGGGCTATCTTATATGACATATAGAGGAGTTACAAAATACTAAAAACAAACTTACCTTTCTGTTGAACATTTGAAGCCAATACGTGGCCAATTAGATGCAGGACAAATAATAACAAGAAGCAGTAGGTCATCATCACACTAGATAATATCGTGGTTAAATTCTGTCCAGGATATGTTTTTTAAACAAACTTTTCTTCTTTTTACATTACTGTCTTAAAACTTGCATTCAGCCGGAGATCGATAATATCTAAGTCAAAGATAGTATTTTTGTTTGATGACATGACAACATATTGACTCTATACTGTTTTACTGTCTCAGTTCATATGGAATTTAGCTTATCGTGAAATCCAAGATAAAAATACATATTTTCACAGAATCTTCTTCGTCGTAAATTCTTCAATTTGATCTTAAATTTATCTTATTCTTAAACTGGAAGTCGATTATTCCAATATTTAATGCAACCAACATCTTCTCGAGAATGTTACGTTACTAAAAGAGAGTTTTACGCTGTAGGGAGTAAATAAAAAAATCATCAAGTGCATGCGATTAGATTCACAAGAGCTAAACTTGCTATGATTCAATGAACGCAACAAGTGCTTCAGGAATCTCGTCTACGATAACTTATCCGACTTGTTGACTCTCCAATCCACAATATTGAAATACTGTTAAATCTCGTTCATACAAACATCACATGTTCAATGCACAGGTCTAGTATCAGCAGTCTGTTTTCACTTATAAATAAGAACACTAGATTCCAAAAAATTCTTCGATGAGCGCTAAAATTGATTTCGATTAATTTTTATTTGAATGATTATTAGACGGGCCATTATGAGCGTGGGTGGGAGGGGGGAGATGGGGTGGCAGTTAGCCTATGGTGTTAAAATTAAACTCACAGGGTCTCCTTCAGTGATATATTATACGGTTGTAATAAAAAAAATTAAAAAAAATTGATAAGCCTAGTTTTTAAAACACAGCATTTTTGCTAAAATATATGCAGGCTGATTATAAGTTAGTTATTTTGTAAAGTAGCATAAACTATTGTACTTTTGCTATTTTGTATATTCATATAGGCTATAATCGAGTATATAGCCGGTATGCATTACAAAATAACACGAGCTAAACTCGGCGAACTTTCTCTCTCAATCCGTGAATTCAACATAAATAAACAGTAAAAGAAAGTATTTCGATTCGTGCGAATTTTCAGTTCATTTCACATTTATAATAAACAGGATCATCCATCCAATCAAAAACGCGTTTCTATTAAATCCTTTGGAATTAAGACTATGCGGTTTTGACGTTGGATGTTGTGTAAATAAGCAGAAAAGTTAGCTGATCGCACACTGCTGGTGAAATGTTACAATCGACGCAAAACTTCTTTTAAAAGTTAGGTCACGCAGGGCCAGATTTAGCATCAAGCACTTTCAGCACGTGATGAGGGCCCCCCGAGTTTTAATTTTGTTTTTAACCCCCTCCCCACTTCGCTAATTTTGTCAATTTTTGATCTCTCTCCCCCCCCCCCAGGTCAAATTTGTCAATTCCAGCACTGTTCACACGTACCAAATAGAAACGCAATCGTTGTCCCGTTGATGTATAAAAGCAAACAACGCAAGCTTGCGTTGATTTTCACGTTGAGTTTAGATATAAAAGTATCAAATTGATAAAAGCTAAAATTTCATCACAATTAGATTTTGAATTGTAAAGAAAATTGACAGTAAATATTAAAATCTAAAGCAATAAATAAAGTAGGCAAATCATTAACAAAAAATCGATATATTCCCAAAACTGATATTATTCTGAAAATTGATTTAAATAACGAAGTATTCATATTTAATTTACTAAAATTTTACGCTTTTTAGATTTAACAGCAACTGTGGTTACAGCTTCCTTATTATGTTCCATACCATGTGCTTCACCCAGAAATACAATACCAAAAGCGCCTTCACCAAGTACTTTACTCAATTTCAGTCCAAAATAATTAGTCCGACTAAATAATGAAAACCCGTCTCTGTTACAAGTATGAGTAGATTAAGTTAAGATTTGGTAAAATCTTTCCGCTAATGTTATGAATGGTCACACATTGGTGTAATTACTGTTTATTTTTAGTGTGAAATTTTCAAAATAAAAAGATGCATATAGCAAAAAAGCAATTTACAATTGCAACAAAAAGTAATTATGATCTATGCCTTTTATATATGAAAATGTGAAAATTCGTTTTTACAGAAGTTTTAATGCTATTTATTCTAAAAGTCAATCATATTCATCCGAGTTGATATCTTGCATTTAATGAAAGCTAATTGTCTTCCGTTGATTCATTATGACAGTGAGGCTATCCCTCCTTGTAAGAGAGACTGTGATATGCTAGATAGACTAATAAATAGAGCTTTATCAAAAACTTTCAATACTTATGATAAATTTATTCTAATTGATATTCGCAATTTTTTACGTTTTGAGTTTATTTCACATGTTATCAGTAAACGTAGACTTAAGTTCATTAATTCTTATAATGAAAAAAATTTCAAT
>JAQIXG010002915.1:0-16288 GCA_034700105.1 Oconnorella tubifera
CCTCTCCCCTCCCCCTCCCCCCCCCCCGCTAAACTCGGCACTTTCTCACATGAATATTTCTACTTATTCTTAATTAGCACATGACGATGAATAATTAAACAAACTTAAAAATCATTGATTGATACTGAGAAAGTGATCAATTAATATCGGAAATTGATAACGAATACTTTAAGCTCAAAGATAAGATAAATAGATTTTATTATTAAACGTAAATAATAATTGTATATAAATCAACTTAGTGATACATGCACAGTTAGTATACCATATTTGTTTTATTAACTTTTATATATAGTTTTAAATATAAATGTATAAAACTCGAGTTTTTTTATCACTGACACAGGAATTCTAATTTAAAATAGATCTCTCCGTGTGTCAGATATAAAATTGTATTGCGATACTAAATCCTTTTATCGTTCGGCCCCACCAATTCCAAAACGACTTGGTTTTAGGACCAACTATAGTCTACTAGTAATATAATATTTACTAAAGCTTAATGATATTTATTAATATTGTAAAAAATCTGATGTCATCTTTAGATTCATTTATTACTCCTGGTTATATAGAAAAACAGCATCGAGTTCGTCAAGTCACGATAAGGAAGAACAAGATCAGAATACTGCAGTAAAAATAATCGTTACAAGACGAATCTTGTCATCTTGAGAAACATAATCAAACAGAAAACTATAATAAGTTTTTCCAGCAGTTTCAACAATTTCAATATATAACGCTTCAAATAACGCGCCTAAAATAGTCTTTGAAATAAATCAACATTTAGTCATAATCATCTTCAATAAATTTAAATTAAATCTTCCATCAGTTAGTAGTATGCATGGATACATTAACATGCATCACTGGATGATTCACCACAAGAGGTTGACTACGGCGTACCGGTTGCGCCGAGTACTGGCTCCCTCCCTCGCCCTCTCCTATCCAACCCTCTCCAACAACAGAATGACTTCCCCCAGAAATCCCGAAAGTGGTAACAAACACATTCATCAGCATGATAAAGTACAACAGATACATGGCTATATGCTGCCACAGAGCTACCTTACGAAAAGTATGCCCCTCCCTTCTGTCTTCCTCCACCTCCCTCAGATGAATGGCATGTCTACGCTGGGCCTCGGCTAATCTATGCTCTGCCTCTCCCTCCGCCCTCTCTCTCGTCGCTGCCGTAATCTCATCCTTAGCTCTCCCAAGCTCCACCTCTAGATCCGAGAAAGCTCCGCCCATCGCGCCCCCATGCATGGCCCCCCTTCCCGGGGTTTTATTCAGCGCGTCCTCGACTACACGCGCGTAGTTAGTGGCCCGCACGATGCGCACGTCAGCGTCCGCGACCTTTACCTTAGCCAGCTCCATCGTAACGTTAGCGCGTTCCAGATTTATAACATTCTCTGCAATATCATTCGTCATCGGCTCCATCGACCAATTATACTCCGAAGAAGTAGGTCGCGATGACCTCAAGGGCGTGGCTATCGAAGTCAACTGGGTGTCTGAAGCGGCAGGCGCATCTCGCACCGTCTGATATCCCCCGCTACCAGCGCTACCGGCTCCCCCGCCTCCGAGGCTGCCCTGCTTCGAGGGAAAGCGGCAGGCCCGGCAGCAGAAACAGGAGGAAAGCAGCCTGCAAAGGGCCCCGCGACACCCCGAACGAAGCACCTTAGTCGAGCTGTGGGACGCCGGCCAGGCCTGCTGATGGTAGTGAAGGTTTCCGACGAAGATGATGATGATGCCGACGAAGATTTCGAGAGAGATCGAAGCTATTAAAAGAGTGAGAACAAAGTCGTAGAAGCGATGACCCTGGCGACCTATATCGAGCAGAAGTTTGAGTTCGGTGATTTGGGTTAGAGATAGAATGGTCACAAGAGCAGCTTGAGCTTTGGTTTCAGACTGTTCCAACTCGCTGTGTCTCATCAAAAGCTGGAAGATACAGAAGTTAGATTACTGGATTTCAATGTTAATTGAAATAAATAAGTTGATAAAGGTTTTGTAGTAATTGTTTTAGATCGTGTATTTTTATTGAATAAATGACAAATGGTACTATTTTCAAAAAGTATGAAGCTACTTCTGAGACATCGTTCATATAACACGACGTTAAACTTAACCTTAACCTAAATCAGTTTTATCTTAATTATTATTTAAATGATTTTTCTGTACCTCCTTTACTTTAGCTCGTCCTGTATCTGCCATCATTTAAATAATTAGACCAGCCCTACCGGTCTATTTTTATTCATCACAAATACCTGAAACTGAATAAAACATAAATGTACAGCAGCAATTAGTTTAAGCGTAACCTCTACTCAAATACGTTAAAGTATAATATAGCGCGTTAAAACCATTCAGTAAAACGCATCATATTTTAGTTGCAAGCCAACTGGTTATCTGTGATTTTTAAAAACTAATGATAACGTTTTTTTAGTTTTGTTTTAAACTAGATAATATTATACTTTATATATTACAAATCTAAGAAATCTTGATCCTTGAACTGATTTTTCAATAAAAAAAATAATTTCAAAAAATAATTTCAACGAATTGAGTTGAGTAACCAATTTAGCTAACATATAAATTTAAGCCCCTTATATCAAGAAACGAAGATATTATCAACTCAAAATGTTAATCTTCTATTATACATTTTTTGGAAAGTTGCTACAAATAAACTATTTTTATCATTAGGACATTTTTATCCGCAAATATGATCCAAAAATATAATAGCGCGTCAAAAATCTATATCGGGTGGTTCTGGGGGCGGCTCCTTGCTTCCCCCCCCCCCTCTTTCAGTGCTTGGCCGTAGTAAAAGATTAGAATTAGCTCAATGGAATGTTAATTGTCATAGTGACGAAGACGGAGCGAAAGAAAGGAGAATAAAGAATGAGAAACTTACGCATACAATGACAGAGACTGGGAGACAGAAAATGAGTGAAAATTAAATTAAAAAGAAACAAGAAGGAAATAGAAAGGAAATAGGGACTGGCTTCAGGGATTCAGGAAGGGGAAGAAATATGGGAGAGTTAATTCGTAAAAAAACTAGTGAATCAACTCGACACAGGTCAAATATAATTAGTTTATTTATTTTCAAACCAAATTAAAATACATAATATACGAGCAGTTGTAAAAATGTTAAAAATTTGAGAGACTAAATAAACGCTAGCAATTACTATCGAGTTATATACTGTATATATTTCTTAAATAATAATTAATATTAATCAACGTCAATCTTTTAAACACAATCCTAAATATAAGTCTTCACTTCTATTGCTCTAAAAGTACTGATTTACTATCTTATCATCATTAACTAAACTAGCAATTTTATGCAAATATGTAATATTTGAAAAAATAATACTGTTTTTAAAGGACTTAAACTTAATTGACACCCCTAAGTCATCTCCGATTATTTTTCCACATCTTTCCGATACATAAGGTCTTGCTAAGATATCCATCGTCGACCTCTTTCATTCTCAAATCTGGCGTCAAATCAGCAGATAAAAACAGAATGAATCCGCTATGAGTCCTTTGAAAAAGATGTCTAAAGAGCTCGTCCGTCGCATCCCTAGGCGGACGATTCCTAGACGGCGAGCGATGAAGCGTTCAGCGGGCGCTCTACAGTTGATCGATAGACGAGTGTCATTGAGATCGATATTCGAGTCGGCGGCAGACAATGCAATGAGATGACTTCGCTTGCTCTGGATATATCGCCACGCTCAATGTTGGACTCGCACTAAGCAGAGGATAAGGGATAAGGGGATAATATAAGGAAAATGAGATAGAACATAAAGAGATTTTTGTGGACGGCTTATTTTCAGAAGAATTGAGTGACTTTTTTGTCGAAAATAAGATCAGCGGATTATTTGAATGATAAATAAAATGAGATAATAAAAAAACATCTGTATTCAAACTGACTTGTTAATGATTTAAAATGCAATGTTAAAATTAATTGATCGTATCTATAGTAAAGTTTATGAGTTAAAAAACTCTAGCCGTGTATGAAATACGTAAATATTGTTATTTTATCAAAAAAATGAAAGACGATCAACATTTCATTACATTTTAAATCGCTAGCTAGTCATTTTCAACATAGATTTTCTTTATCATATCATTATTACTTAAATTCTTATAAATAGTTGTAAAAATGTTGATAATAATTATGTAAGCTATTTGGTCCATCCCTCTCCCACAAGTACTTTTTAAAGTTATTTGAGAAGGTTGATTTATCAGAAAAATGCAATCCCTTCCGAAATTTTATTTCCGATTCCAATATTGATTTATTCCTTCAAAAATTGCGTTAACTAACAAGATTTCGTTTTTATTGCGTATACACTAGTGTTATGCTGTTTAAAACTTACAACTTAATAACAAGAACAATTAGCTATCGTTCATAAAGAACACAGTATATTACGTATTATGATATACAGTGTACATCTAAAATAAACTGCGATTCATCGATGAAATCCCTGCGTAATTTGCAACATAACATCGTGTCGATGTTCTTGTATCGTGGCGACAGTATTAGATGAGAGGCTTTAATAAGGCTTCAGAGACCTTTAGGCAATATCAAGTGTTTCCATATTACTTTCTTGATCTTACCTGCACTTTTACCCGACACAATTTCGGGTATTTCTTTTTCAATTTCGGGTTTGATTCCAAAACTATAAGCTCTCTAGTCATTTACTATTTTATTTCTTATATTACCAGTGACGGACGGGCCCGATGAGGGACTGAGGGATCCCTCAGTGGGCCTCCTCACCCTGTGAGTCCCATGGGCCCCCTGCAGGAAAAATAAATAAATGAAAACAAAAAAAAAAAAAAATGAATTTGGACGGTAAAAATGTGAAATTTGACCTTGACACTTGACACTTGAAATGAGGCTAAAACTAGAAATTATAGAAAAAGAAAGTGCGCCCTGGGGGGGGGGGTTGTTTTATAATTTTTAATCTGGTTATATTTTGGTGGGCCCCAAGTGAAAATTTCCTCAGTGGGCCTTTGGGGGCCAGTCCGTCACGGTATATTACTTATTTGATATCGCGTTCACTTTAAATCTTTTTGTAAAATAATTCCTAGAAGAAATGTTATATGATAATCCTATAATAATTGTACGCACAATACCATTTTAGAGCGGGGTAATTATTTTGTGTAATTTTTCCTATAATTTCCTAAAAGCAGTGAGACAGTTTATCTTCACTTGCCAGATTTTCAAATTAAATTACTAGTCAGCGGGGTAATTACCCGTCAACTTGAAACATTGTCGTTATGTTTGCAGGTAGTAGCTGCTAGCAGACAACAACTCAATCACGTATCAGCTGCTCAGCTGCTCGGGTTATTATTATTTTTCACTACAATTTTCTAAATCCTCAAAAACCAAATCGCTTTGCTGTGTATTGCCTCCGGCTGGTTACCACGGCGACGCTTGCCGCGTTTCGTCAGAGCCCGAACTCGATTGCGAGCGAGATTTACCCGTGCGCAATGGGCGAAGATTCGGGTTTCAAGTTAGGGTTAAGGTTGTGGTTTTTAAATTATCAAGAAGAAAATGGAATCCTATAATGTTGCATGAAGAATGCGGTGTGATACATCGAGGGATACATGTTTTTTGAGTGATTTTCTAGTAATAGTCAATTTTAAACAGTTATTTAAGTGTTATTAATCTTAATGCTAATCTTGAAAGCTTTAACGTAGATCCAGTAATAACTTATAAGTGAATACGAAATCAACTTGTGATTGAATTTCATCTCAGTTTCGTTTTAATTTAAGTGCGTTTAATTTAGACCGACAAACGTTAAGCTCAGTGATTTAAATAACCTTATAATTATCTTAAATAATAGAATTAAATAATAAATTGCAGATAAATGAGATCTTGTTAAAATAATATTATGATGCTATCAGTTGGTTTATAATTGCGTTAACATCACGCTAAAATCTGTTTTTTATTACATTTAAAAGTATTATTAATACATTACATAATTTAGTCATCATTTATTACATTATTGATTTACTTTCTATGATGAAACAGAGTCAATCAATAATGTACGGTAAGATCAATTAATTAAGGGAGCACACGAATACCAGATCCATCTCCTCGTGATTAATGCTCAAGCGCTAGTCATATTATCGTCATCTTTACCAACTAGAAATGGATGTCAGGATTGCATTTTAGGTCTTGAGCAGAAGCAAAAAGGCATTTCGTACAAATGATTTGAAAATAAAGCAGTAAGCAAATATATATTATTATTACGTACAAACGCGTGTCATTTGTGTCGTGCCTAATTTGATAGAAAATACGGTTCTGCTAAATCTAGAAACTAAGAATTGCTGAGAAAAAGTATAAGATAAAAATTGAAATTTTTTGCCAATATCTATGGGTAACTTTTTTAGTACCCATATAATTTAATGTCATCAATATGATTAATTCACACCAATATCAACATATCACATAAATCGTGACATAATTGAAATCTAAATTAATTATGTCTAAAAGTTAGTAGATCCTTATAATCACTCACAAAACTACAATTATTTAATTTATGTAAATTAAAGAAAGGGATATACTGTGTATATTGAGGTCTATTTAAGCACTAGATATAAACCTGTTATGATTATATTAATACTACACTATCTTAACTTCTTATCCTAATTATTTCATTTGTCTTTTCTATCTCTAAGCTTTTATCTCCTGTTCAATCATTCTTTCACTCATTCAATCATTCGATCTCTCTATATTATAATAATTCGGGCACAATTAGATAGACATTGTAGTAATATTACCGGAAATCATTTCTCTGCAACCCTTCCCTTTACTAATACCAGCATAATACTTTTCATTATTGACGCTTCGCTAACTGCAAGGATGCTCTGAATACAAACTCGCATCAATTCTCGACCAGTCAATCGCTTTGCAGCTCAGACAACGTCATTGCAAGCGATTGTTACATCAACTTCAATATGCAACCGACAATGGTAGTCCAACATAGAATCATGTGCTATTAAAAAAAAGTTTTTGTATTATTTGTTCTGCATATTTGTGCATACAAATATTTATATGTATGCAAACATCTGGTATATAAATATTTCAACGTGTGTGCAACGAACATGCAGTGATATACAAACACGCCTGCATGTAAAACATATATCTACTCTTGTAGCTACATCTTTTTTCACTTTGTTTATTTTAATTTCGCGTTTTCCATTTCATTTTCTATGTAACTCTTTAAACCCTTTTCAGCACTTAAACCATTTAATTTAACTCAACTCTATTTCGTAACAAAATGCAAAAAAATAAAACTGATAAATAAATGCGAATAACATTGTATTCAACGTTCCCTTTCTTTGCGATAAATTTTTATTACAAAATATAAAATACCGCAGTGCAATCAAGAGCATTTGACGAGCTCTAACACGTCCTGCTAACTCTATTTCACCTTCAAATTCGCTGCACAAAATTCTTCCCTTATCAAAATAACAGCATTCCATTTGTTCTCGTTGAATCCCTGTTCGCCACATTTATCATTCTCTCTTTATCCCCATCAAACGTTGGCGGTTATGAAAAATTGAAGTACCCGGGGTCAAACAAATACTATTTTATATTTAATAAAATATTATTTCGTTTAATATTTTATTGGTCTAAACTGATACTCTAAAACTAACCCTAAAATGTTTTAGTACTGTAAAGAATATGTTACTTTATGTATTCTACACTTAAAACAGAAATATTTTAACAAAAGATTAAAGTGATAAACTATATATTTTTTATTATTTTAATAGTTATTACTAAAAATTATTACTTCATTAAATGTTTCATTAATAATATATTCATAACTCTCTATCGCAATGTAATGAAATAACAAAAACACATATTATAAAAATATTTTTATACTAAAATTGAATATTATTATTCATTTTATTAGCTTATAATAAGACTTGCTTTATGAATACATTACAATTTCGAAATATCTATCAAAATGTCAAGATATTTGAGGTGAATCGATTATATGCTCACATCCCAATCTCGTTAAATCCGATTCTGCCAACAATCTAACGCTTTGTGAGTAATTTGATGCCATCTCGACATACTGATGCTGAGCCTAGAAATTAAGCGTGATGTGTGACTAGCACTATTTAATAGCATTTTGTGCTCGACAGACGATCAGATCATAAATGGTATTATAAACTGCGAAGGATTCAGATTTTAATGTATAGATGTATCAGTACATTATATCAATATATTATGCTTCAGTATATGTATTATGATATTATACAAACATATCGCTATATTTTATATGTATTTATATATCGCAAGACTTTCTGTTTTAAATACTTTTGTTTTTTCATGTAAAATCAATATTTTCTCTCTGTCAATATGTCAGTATAGACTGATATACCTACCACATTTACTGTATATACTGTTAATAAATAAATGCATGTAGTTGCGCGCACACTATACTACTAGCGATCGATTTTTAACTCTTGGATAACAAATAAGAAACAAACAGTATTTAATTTTTAATTCAATTGATGATAATTACATTTTAATCCTAAGCAGGTAGCAATGCGTGTTAAACCCATTGAAAGAATGATCATTGATACAAAATGAATAAATAATTTCGTTTTATAAATAATTTTCTTATTCGTCTTCACGTTGCGTAAGTAATTTTCCAAGTAAACTATGCAACTATATATAGAAGTTATACATAGTTGCAAAAGAGCAAAAATATTAGTTAACATATGAGATGACTATTACAGCTATACATCAGCAAAACATAAATAAACGCTCACATTATTTATTATTAATATTTATTGTCATATTAATAATATTATATCATTAATTATGTATGGTATCATATCAATATCATAGTCCTATCATAGATCAGTCCAGCGTTAGCGCGAGTCACGATGCGTAGACTTCATCACTCATTTCGCAAACGTAATTTTATGACGACTCTGATTGATAATAATCATTAATCATTCATTAGTGGTTCCGGTGTAAATTACCGCGTTCACTTTTTGTATTCTCTCCACATTAACGAATCCATTCGAACCAATGAGTCGATCAATAATTCTCCAATGAAATAGAGTCGTGAAATAAATTCAAATAATCTTAATACTGGTTATCTGGGCACAGCTGCATAAGTGTAACTGTATATGAACAACTAAATGAATGCTAGTGGAATGCCGTTACACTGCAGTTTTTAGAACTATATGAACGTTGAACGACTGAACATCATGATGAATTACGCCAATGGGAATAGAAGTACTGGAAAGTGAATGATATTTTTAAACTATAAGAAGACGACTACATATTTTTTTAATTTAATTACATCTTTCAAAAAAACAGTGTCAATATAAAATATGCTCAGGTGAAAAGTGCAGCCATATTATTACAATAGCTTATAAAATGGTAATAATAAACTTATTATTGTTAGCTTTTATTGAAATACAGAAATCTCAGAGAATTATTTTTTGCAAAAGCTGTAGAATACTTTTATTAACGAATAGCTTATCCAAGTTTTCCATTACGGCAATGGGCACGTGTCGCCACATTAAATTCTTTTGATTTCAAATAGTTTGATTTTCAGTGATTATGAAGTAATTTTAGTAGTACAATTAAACACATCATGAAAGCATGCCTTATAAGAATAACGATAGTAAATAATTAAATAAACTATTTCTCTCCAGTTTTATACGTTTCTTTCATATTCAATTATTTTCTATATATGTCGACACGTATCCCAAAAAACGATTTTTCTCTCATTCAGTCTCGTTTTTGACTTCACTCCTTTTATTTTACTATCAAATTTTCTTACTGCGCGTAGAATCACAGCACAGTTGTACCAAATCTCATTTTGGATTTATTAACCGTTAGCTTAGTGGCATCTTTGAAAGCAAATGCAACTTAAAAGCCGCACAGTTTCCATTAGACGCAGAAAGACGTGATGCGGCAAAGGGTTTTTCTATGAAAAATCAATATAAGCAAGTAACACGCATCCATTTTCACATCGGCTCCTAATGCTTCGTCATCTTACCTATACGTTGGATTTATCTAAGCATTTGACAGTGACGCTTTCGCTCTACTGAGCTATTGATCAGTCGAGCAAGATAATGCTGCAAAATTATTTCGCCATTGTAATATTTATTGAATCTAATAGTCTACTATATATAAGACGCATTTGGGATGTTTTTAGTGATTTGTGTAATTTTATGCTGAATACAAAAAGTCAAAAATATTAAAACCAAGTGAATATGGGTTGTATGATTCATTTTGCCAAATTGACTTATTTTAATTGCAAAACATTTATATCGTCAATGTCCATATTCCATTAGGAAACTATAATAAATCGACAAAGATGAGAAAATCAAAATCGCAACAAAGACCTAAAACCTCAAAACCAAGATTAGAATCGAGACATCCGATTTTCTATTTTTTTGCATATAGTTTGTCAAAATCATGTCCACAATTCATGAAAGATCTTCATACAATATAAGCTCCAGATTCAACTTGCATAATCTCATCAACATGTATTATGTTTCGTGTTGCTACAAACCTACACAACAATTTAATATAATTTCTCAAAAAATAAACCATTAAAACTTTAACTAATGTGTCTTACCTCATAAAGAACACCATCATTCTAAAACTGCCAATTTCAATTATGCTAAACGTTTGATGTAGAAACGCAACGAAATTTTGTGGCTCGATTAAGTTTGTGAAAATATTAACTGACTTTATCGGAATACGATCTGTTCATGGTGAGAGTCTGTAGAGAATTATCGCGCGAAGGTTGGCGACTCTCATGCGATGAATTGACTCTGAACGAAGAGTGCGAAATTTTCAACTGCGTACAAAACTGTAAAACTAATTTTAGCTTCACAAATAATTTAGATAATTTGCTCAAAATAATTATTGATTTGGGAGTTTAAGTGATCAAATCCATCACCGAATGCAGCTTGTAGAACATCTTCCAGTGTTTAGGTTAATATATAACATGTCATTTCATTTTCAGAAGCACTTGCGAAGATATCTTTAGCTTTAATACTAAAGAATCGAAAAAAGGAAATTTAGATTCTAAGATTCTAATAAACAAAAGAATCCAAGGCATTAATTTAAGTTTATAAACATTTTGATCCATATTTACTGATCTCCACAACTATAGAAAGTACTTTTTAAATAACAAAAATCAAAAAGACACGACTGAAAGATTACATGTTGTGTTTAATAGGTAAAAATAACTTCAAATATATATCTGTATAATATTCTTTTTATATTCTGTAATATAACAGATCATAACACACGAATATTTAATGATTTTATATTTACATCATCATGCGTTCACTGCTATAAAAAAAATAGCACAACTACTCTACGATATACAAGAGTATAGGGTCAAAATACTAATGAGATGTTGCAAAACTCTAAAACCGCTCGAAATGTTATGCTATTCTTTCAATAACAACCTGTATATTATTTACATGATTTGCGAGGAAAGAAATAAAATCATGGTTAGACATAACAATTACTAATCTACAAATTATACTCATGGTAACATAAGACAAAACAATATTTTTTCTTATATCAGTTATTTCTTATGACATGTTACCGCATTAATAGGACTTTAAAATAAGGCAATTGTATCGAATAAGGCAATTAAGATAAATGATGATAATAGAAATAATGACACTGTATCTGATGAGCATCAATGTTAATTTAAAAAAGTCTTTCTGTTGCTGTATTGATTATTTCAATATAGCTTGCATTAAATATCTCGCAGTGCGAGATTGAACAAAATTCAACCAAAAACTCAGCAAAACCTTACAATAAAGATTAAACATGTAAATGTAGCGTTTAGATTATTATTTTAAGTTACATTAAATATGTAGCTGTTACATGAAAACTTGCTAAAGAGCAACAAGGAAGAAAATATAGTAAGCGATATAAATAATAATCCAGACCAGAATCTTGATGTAAACTCATCTTAACGTTATTCTAGTTTCAATTCGTTTATATATTCTATAGAATTCTGTAGCAAATATATTTATATATTATATACAATCTGTATACAATGATAAGTGTTATGAGCCTCTGTCCCAATATTTCGAATAATTTTTCTTAATGATATTGTAACTTCAAGATGTAATTTCCCTGCATTCAATACAAAGAAACAAATGCACAAAATTAACACAGATATATTAACAAAACCATGTCGAAAAACAAAAATATACTGAAATATTTTATATCAAAAATCACTCAACCAATGAAGGTTAAAAAGCAATACCTTGTAATAAAATAATCATATAAACTTTGTTAAAGGTTTCCACAAGCAGTCAATGTTGTTACTTTACTAAGAAAATGACACTGATCATTAAAATGTGAAATATTAAAACAGAAGGCACATCACAAGGCACAAATAATAGAAATGTTAAATGTTACAAGGCACGCGAAAAACTCTTAATTAATAAGTTAATAAAATTATCCACTCTCCACCACCTTACAGAACCCTTTAAAAATTGAAAAATCTTACAAAAAAGGACAGCGTTTGACTATTGTTCTGTACATAAGTCTATAAATAAAGTCTTGAATTTTGAACAAAATTTTCGATAAACATCAAATAAAAAACCAATCAATGATAACAAATAAGAATTTTAATATTTCGTTTTTAATTTTAACATCGTGTAGCCTTATAATGATAATTCGATTAAAATAAATACTATAGCATTTAGATTAATTCCCAAGTGAACAAAATACAGTACATATTTGGATCAATCATAACAATAACAAGTTTTTAATTTACCATTTTTTTTATACAACAAACACCCAGTTAATTGCTGAACTCGTTAAGTATTTTTAAAAAGCAAATAATATAACTCATATTTTACATATCAAGTCTAGCATTACAATGCAAGTTGTCAACTAAAGTGAAGATTATTGATCTTAAAAAATAACAAAATAAACAATTTAAGTCTTAGTTCAATTTGTGAATCACCATTAAATATAACTGTAAAGCGAATAATTGTATACATATATTCTCTACTATTCATACTATGCACTGTGATTGTAGATCATACATTGCACCGGTGTATAAACTAAAATACTCAGTGAATGAACATTAGATAAATAATTTACCATACCGTAATATTAACCTAACTATAATACTAACCCAAATCAGAGAACAAATTTAACAATACTGTTTTTTTAATTTTATAATTTGGCCATCTAAAGCACCATGGCATTGTATGATGCACAAATTTCAATTCAGAGCATAGAATGACTAGTTTCCAAACAAAATCTCTAGATACAATAAATATTTAGTATATATATAAAATGACATTTTTAGTCATATAGTTTTTTGTCAAAATTTTCAAACGTAACATTGTTGAAACACGCATAGTTTCTTAAATACGAACTGTAAACTTTTCTACCTTTGTTATTTGTTATTTAAAAATATCTTAAATTCAACTTTCTCGTGCAATGGAGGTTTTGCGCAAGTTATAAACTCAGAAAGAAGCAATCAATATACAGATTAGATTAGACTGAAAATACACAAAGAATTAAGAACAATTACAATGATCTATATCTCAATAATTCTGGATTATCAAAGCATACAGCTTTTAAAAACAAGAAATTTCTTTTGAGCTATTACACATTTTATTACACTGTTGCTTATATTGTGCTTACACAGTTCTTATGATGTTTCAGACAATAATATTAATTAATTAATTAATTATTAATTAATTCTAATTAAATAATTAATTATTAACGTTTACTGGCATCATTTACTGCCTTCAATGGTCACTTTATTTATTTATGATTTTATTTATTCACGATATTATTTGTTTACAATTTTATTTACTGACTCCTCGTGCTTACTGATGATTTTATTTATCGATTCATCATTGGTCGAAATACTTGCATCGATGGAAGACTTGCGTCTGATTGGTCGCTCGCATGAGAATAAAAGCAGCAATACAATACTCTGAAATAGAAATCAGTAAAATTATAGTGACATTCGACAAAGGAAAAATTGATAACGTTTACTTTTTAAGAGAAATAATTGATGAGAGATAATAGAGATATATGAATGCAACAATTAGAATAGAATACAGCTTGAGCAAATAATTTGAGAATAAAAATTAATCATAATTTAAGAAATAACATCATCATTTAAGAATTAAAAATGATATATTTACAAATAAATAAATAAATATATTATAAATGATGCATTTACATGCAATTAATAACTATTAAAACAAAATGTTAAAATGTTTCATACAATGCGAATTCTAACCATGAAATATTTATAATATAAACAAATACTTTAAGAACATCTGTACCAATATTATGGCTTATAAAATTTTAAGTTTAATGCTTACATTTTCAAATTATCATTATTAGAAATCATGCAAAATATTTTACTGCAACAGAATACATACAAGTATATATAATGTTGTGTAATAACTTACAGAAGCAAGACAGAAGATGGCAAGGATTGTATTGGCGAGACCAAAACCAGCATACTCCACTAATACAGCACCTGACAAAGGTCCCGCAAACTCACTGAAATTAAAATATAACAGATTTTATTACGCTGTACAACAAAGCTAAATAAGATCAAGTTCTGATAATCAAAAATATGTAACTAAAATAATATTATAGTAATAGTTTACATGAATGTTTACAAGAATATCTGTACAGAAGTTTATACGAATATTTTCACATATGAAACACACAGTGTGGCTATAATGTTTGATATCAATATAGAAACAACTGACCCAAGAGACCAACAGCTGTTGTAGTAGCCAGCTATGAAGCTGCTGAGAGCAAATGATATACCAGTTCCCTTGTCCCTAAAAAATTCAAACAACTTAAATAAGTTATTTACTATGACAAAATTATAACTAGTAATTTATGATTACTTCAGATAAACTAATAACTAATAACTTCAGAAACTTACCCATGAAAACTAAATGATAACTCTTGATATAGCATATGATTGATTAAACTTGTAACATAATCATTTTGTACAATAAAGAATGAATTATCTGAGCGATTCAAACTTTAGCTTGTTGATAACAGTTAGTTTTGCTGATCTGTTTTTACTTAACGATTGCCACAACAGCACAAAGAAGCTACTTAGTGATGCGCAATGATTCAAATAATATATATAGTACCAATGTTAAATTATTATTTTGATAAAAAGTCAAAGATAAAGACATTGCCTTGCAATAGGTTTAAGAAAATTAAAGACAGATGTACTATTGGTCTTACAATGTCCAGTATATACTTTTTTCACTAAGCAATTTTACTGAATTTTGGGATCAAAGACAAAAGGAGAGGAAATAGAGAGACTGATTAACTTTCATTACATAAATATTAAATTTATAAAATAAAACATTTTCAAATATAACTAAAGAAGAGTCAATAATAAAGCTACCCACCCAACAGCTTGTAAGATTTTGTTATAACAAGGTACAACAGCAAAACTAGCAGCAATACCGAGGCCAGCCAATGCAACAAGACTTAACCAGAACTTGCTAAAAATAATCAAATAAATAATTATAATCTTCCAAGGCAAGTTGTTTGTTTGCGATGCATTGAGAGAATAAAATAGACAAAAAACGAAATCAAAATTAATACCTAAATTTCTACTTAAATCTCTACTTAATAGTAGCAAATCATTAATTTCATCCAATTTTATAAGCGGTAAAACGTGACATCTAAACTGTTGGCATATAGTAAATCAACATCAGATATTTTCAAGTAGAAACGAAGTATATAAATTTGATGAGATTTCAACGATGTATGATGAGATATCAGTAATACATACTTCTCTTTAGTGACAGTTCCAAATATGGGCGAAGGTCCTAAAATGAGCAGACATCCGCTAGTTAGAATAAAGCCAGTCATCATCAACAGCAATGATGTTCTTGCCTGCATGAACAGAACATAAATATAAAACACATCAAATTGAAAGAAATCAATCCAAAGATTATTTAGTAGCCCAATAAAGTTTTTGAAATTTCTGTCATGTATTAATATATCAGTAAGTTAATAAAATATTCAAATAAAATATTCAAATAAAATACATAAATTTTAAACTAGACAACTCAAAAACATTAATCACATAAGAGACTTCAATACCAATAATAATTTAAACAATTTAAAATTCTCTGAGAGTTGCTGTGGGCCTTCGACTTGGGGCTCCATTGGTGTTGAATCATAAGTGCTTTTGTGGTGTACCAGTTGACAAGTTGGGTCACCATGGTTTGACCTGCAAACGCAGTGCTGGTCGTCACCTGCGTCACAATTTGCTCA
>JAQIXG010002916.1:0-16285 GCA_034700105.1 Oconnorella tubifera
CGACCCAGTAGGCGAGTTACCCAGTAGGCGAGATCCCAGTAGGCGAGTTACCCAGTAGGCGAGTTGACTTGACCCCCTTTGTACTCTCTTCTGGATCACATCTGTTCTCATTACGATGAATTGTTGAGCAGATAAGTATAGTCTGTTATTATTTTATTGACAAAATAAAATAATCCTTATATTTATAACCTGCTTTATTTTGATTCAATTTTGTAAATTTGCAAGATTTAAACTAAGTCTTAACTTCAGGCTATCGAAATAAAATAAATAAATAATGCATTTAAAAATGAATGAGGCAAATAACAGAATATTGAATGAAAATTTTCAAATGACGTTTATTCAATTGATAGAACTAAAGAGTCGATCGTCTTTTGTTAAGTTAACGGAGGCCAAGCTAATAGTTTTTGTAAATTATAAACTGGCGAAACATTTCAAAATTTCATTTACTTATAATATTATTATTGTATATTTTAATAATAATTGTTGACAAATATAATATGATGATATTACGAAAGAGAACACAGCATGATTTGAGATAATCTATTTAAAAGTAAAGAATAACAACTTCGTGACTCGCATAAACCTCATACAGTCAGTTATTAAATCCAACTAAATTTAACCCTTCACACGACATCAGCCAGTGTCAGTGACCTCAGCTCATCCCAGTGGACAGACCTGTCTGTGTACACAGGGGCCCATGTCTTCATCTCATTCAATCAACTTTCATTAGAAACTTTCTCATCGATTTACACTCTTTTATTTCCCTTGATGATAGATGATCTGGGATGTAATATTTTCAGTAATAACTTTCGAAGATTTTTAAAAGTAGAATATCTTGATATTGTTTTGGATATATTCTCATCGCATTTTTTTGAATATTAGTGTTAGATATATTTCAACTTTGCAATGCAAGAAACTATAATAATATGTTTATCAAATCAAAATCTACGCAATCCTTGCAAATCTTATGCGTTTGATTATAGCGTTAATTTATCGTATATATAATAAGAGTATTTTTTGCGCTTAGCGATAGCTCGTCCGACACTAAGATCGGACGGTTGCGTGTTCAAATGACGTCGGGGTCAAATTGTGTATTTAACCAAATTTTTTTTTTATAAACGACTTAGACAGGTTTTAAATGTGAACCTTTTAAAATATAAACGGGGTTGAAATTTAACCCTTTTGAAATAATTGATTCAAAAAATTATATTAATTGTAAATTATTATTATTTATAATCAATTACAAAGTTGTTATAAATATCATTTTTTTAATGAAAAAAATTAATCCATCCTTCATAGATTAATATGCTAATAATGAATATTTAAAGCTTTGTGAAACTTTTACTTTCTAGTTTTGAAATACTCGGTTAGCACATTATGAGATTGACTCTCTTGATCATATTATATTTTCTTTGTATCGTCAGTTAAACAGTCTGGAAGTTATCAAGTAAACTGCAAAAAACTCTGGCAAGTAACAGTATCATGCACGGACAATCTGGGCATTTATAATTTAGTCTGTATAAAGCTTATACATAATTAACGCGTTTATAAAGCATTTATTTGTACTGTACGTATACTTAAATAGAGAGTATATAAGTATATAATAAAGCATTAATATGACTAATGATATAATTGGACAAATCTCATCAATAACATTAATGATATAAAGAAAGTTAAATCACAAAAGATAACAATATAAACAGTTTACGATAAACTTGGTTGAATTAAATTTGCAAAAAATCTCCCAAATCTTAATAGCTATTTGCTATTTCAAAAGCAAATTTAAATATTTTAATTTGCTGTTTTTGTTATTAGTCTCGTGATAGTCCTTGATATTTTAATTGTATGAAGTTTCCAGCGTTTAAGTGCTACATTTAAGTATATAGTGTAAGGATCCTATTATACAGTGACCTACGAAAACTTGCTTCATTCGACGATATGATGTATTCAAATGATATTGGATAAAGACAGGCTATTAGTCTGCTAAATGTTTTCATTAATTCTCCTTCATGTTTGGAGTGTAAACAATAGTTACCCCCTCTCGGCTAATGTCAAATGGACTGACTCTGGGCTCTACCTTACAGTCCAGTCAGATTGGGTTGAACTTACCTCCTTGTTGTCTGTCCACACAATTACTTGTATGTACTGTACATTGCTTGACGATTACAAAATAGTCTTAACTTGCCGAGGCAAATTGGCGTATTCGCTGTGGCTTCTCTAATCTCGGAATTTGTCCGGATTACAAGCCCAGTCACAGAGAGCGTTTCTACAACGGCCATTCTGACGCATTAAATTGTTTTAGTTTGGCTCACCCTAATATTGTTTTTCTAAACAAGCCTTAGCACAATTAAGAGCGAGTATGGGATTTACGTAAACTAACATTCGCAGTTATAGAGAAAGACTACATTTCAAGATAACATGTGTGAATCTAATAACGCAAACTTGTACATTATATTGCGAAGGGGGGAGTAATGCGCCCAGAGGGAAGGCTAAGGGGTTAATGCTCCGTCGAAGATTTTGTGAAAGAATTCAATGATTATATCATTAGTACAAAAATATTTAAAGCAGCATTTAATAATTTGATTTGACATTTAAAAAAACAGAAGGATCAGATTATAGCTGAAAATGATGATGCAATATTGCAGAAGCGATGTAATTACGCGTTTTCATAAAGTGATAAGCTTCAATCTTTTCATATATAGGCTTCTTGTATTTATATTGGTATGTACATATATTAAATATATTTAACAGGATCTTTTACAATTAAATGTGACCGTACACTTTGTCTTGCACTTTCTTAACTGCCTTATGACAGAGACGCTTAATAATAAAAAACAACGTTGCTTATTTAAAAACTCAGTCTGCGTTTTTAATATAGCCGAAAGATTAAACACATGTTATCTTGACTACTGCACTGTCAATAAATTTGTTTCTGGTTAAAATGGTTCGCTAGCTGATGTGGTGTCTGATATGAAAGTCGTGAGTATGGTCCCACACTGCGGTAGACCAATGAGACATTTGACACGAAATCAAGTTTACTAAGTTACAATAATCTTTGTAGGAGTATTAAATGAAAAATTGTAAGAAGAAAAATTGTTTATGTAGTTTATTTATTTAATACTTTACAACAGTTCGAAACAGATGCTAAATATTAAGTTCAGAAGATACTAAATATCGTATGACTTTGAAGTTTACGAAAATAAGCATTTAAAGTAGGGTATTTAAAGTAATGACTACTAAAATATGCAAAAATGACTTAAAATATGCTACATATAAGAATATTATCATTTAAGAAAAATTCATGTTTTTAAAAAACGAATATGGAAGACCCTTCTTTTCAAAACAAATTGCAACTGCAAATGAACTTAATTATCAAATAAATTTTGTAATTATTGACTTTGCAGTGATTTTTATACGAACAAGGAGAGTGAAGTATCTTGTGCCCCCGCAATTTTATAAACATTTTACTACTTCCCAGAAGACAAGAGATCTAAATCGGTATATTTTTTCCAAAAATCAGTAACTTTTTCTTTGATAATTTCAATTGTTATAATAAGAAACCTTTTAACTGAAACATGCGGAGCATCGCTTCAGCGGAGTAACGATGGCAATCACGAGGGGGTTGAGGTGCGGGTAAATGTAGGCCTGCACGGCAGACAAGTCTACTTTTAATGAAAAAAGTCGATAAGATTATTATTACATTAAATCCAAATAGATTATCGATTAATTCGATGTTGATATCTTGTTAGTAATAAGACAATTGTTAATGAAACAAAACCCAGGATGAGTGAGATTAAGTTGCTGCTATGTTAACCCTAAATCAAGTGCTTTATGTTTGATCAACAAAAATTCTTATCGAGTGGTAGTGTTGAACTGATTCATATTCACCGGCCCCGGGTTCAATCCCAGTTCACCGAGTTGTTGGACGCATATCTTACAAGGGTTAAAGGTGTCGACAGCCATGAAGGTGAGTCTTCATGTATAGAAGAACAATAATTATTTATATCAAGATTCAAGCAACCGGTCAAGTTTTATATTATAAGTTGGCGTATATAATTAGCGTTCCGTATTATTTTTTCTTTTTATGAAAGCATTTGACTCTTAACACAATGCACTAAATACTGTTTTTTCGTGCATGACATCTAGCGCAAATATGTATTTCGAAAGCACTTCAGTTAATTTTCAATCAGAAAATACTTTTTAGGAGCAGTATTTTGCTCAATATTTTTATTTAAGATGGGTTAAGTGAAGAAAAAAGATATACAACAATAACAGTAGAATAGAAAACACAATACTAATTTAGAAAAAAGATAACAACAATATAACAAATACAGATTAATTACAGAATATTAATTTAGCCAATTTGGCTTGCAATGACCGTAAATCACTTTCTGTGAAAATAAATTTACAATTCAATAATTTGCTCATAAGCGTTAGCGGAAAACAAAGCATGCAGAAAATCTGTAGAAAAATGAAACGCAAACAGTTATAAGCGCAATGAAGAAGACGAGTTTCATCCTTGGTGCGCAGGCTGGGGGCCTGGCTCTCACGTATCCAGGACGGATGAGAAAAAACAGAGAAAATCGGTGAAATAGAAAGACTAGCGCATAATCCAATACAGGAAACATAGTATCAAGATACAGTCTCTAGAGATACCTTCGTTATTCTAAAGTTCTGGTTTCAGATATATTGTATAAATGATATACAGAATGATGTGCCGTGTCAATGCATTGAATAGCTCCGGCTTGATATTATGATGCAATTAGATGATTTAAATCTCGTTTAAATGTCTTATTTATATATTTAAAACGTTTGTGAATTATAGTAATTATAAAATATTTGTATTATATGCTTATATTATAAATTATTCTGTTAAGTTTGTAATAGTGTATTTCGAACACGTGATTTTAAAAGTTAAAATCTTTAAAATTTAAATATTTTCTATCTTAATTCCATTTGTTAATTTTAAGGCAAAAGCGATCTTTTTGTATTTATCACGACCTCCTTAAGGAACTCAATGTCTATCGATGTCTAATTGAAAACTGCAGAAAATTGTTGCAAAAATCATAATAACAATATTTTGAATATTGAGTTGTACTACACTCAGGTTGACGGAATAAGTAGCAAAATCAGATTGATATCTTTGGGTTATGCAATCCACAATACTATTTTTGAATTTCCGTTCGCATAATAATTGTTCTTCCGAAACAAATTTCGGAAGAACAAATTGTTCTTCCGAAATAATTGTTGATTTTATACAACACTGAGAGCGATTAGACTTTGTAATACAAGCGCCGATAGAGCTACATAATAAGATCGACTTCGCAAAGCATCGTTGAAATGCAATTGTAGGATTTTAAATAAAAATCAATTATAATGGATAATTTAAAACGATACATATTTTGTTTTATAAACAAATATGCGATTTATTTAATTAATATTCTAATATTATTCTCTATCTTATTCTGAAATGTATACATCACAAATCAAGCCTATACAGAACAAGATGTATATGAATAGAGAGAAATATATTTTGGAGTAAAGTGGTATATAACCAGAAGCAGTCGATAATAGTAGTTCATTGTTTTTATCTAGTAGCTATCAAATAGTCATCAGATAAAATAAACAAAACAAATCTATATAGTCATCTGTCTGCAGCACTTAAGCTTGATTTGTTGTACTGCACCAGGGCGACATAAAACCGCAAATTCTGATAAATATAAAATTGTACTTTTAACCCTGGACACAAATACTGTACAATTTTAATAAATTTAGATCAGTAAAAGCCGCGAAATTTATTAAGTATTTTAAGTAAAAACTTGTAAAAAATTATGACAATAGAAATAACTTAATTTTAAATAAATTAAGTCAAATTTGCAATGAATTATAAGAAAGCTTTAGCTTTCTTATAATAACAAAATGTCTAAGTGACCAATTGGTATTACTGATTACGAGTGATAACGTAATGAAATAATTTCTCTACTTTAAAAAAGATAATTAAAGTTAATTTTATTCGTTGATACAAAATATTACAAAATCTAAAAGTAATTAAAAATGAACATTTTAACAAACTGATACAAGATAACAAACTGATGAACGGACAAGCGAATACAAGGAGTATGTAGAAACTGAGTATTAATTTTATCTATACGAAGCCATATCAAAGCCTAAAAGTGTTTATGGTGCTTATTACTTCATTTTTTAAAAATTAATATACATTTAAGTTCGGCTCGTAAAATTGATCAAGAACAAAATGCTGCTGATGAAAAGAGCAAGAGCCTATTATAAGTAATGCGCTTACTCTGACCAATATGTCAGCGCTGTAGTGTAATCTCAAGCAGAGAGTTGCTGTAATGCCTCGTTCACATAAATAAGCTCTGACCTGATTGCGATGCAATGCAAACTCATAAATTCTTCACCTAAACGACAAGGCACTTGAGACCTTCAATATCAGGTTCGGCGCAACAAAATGAGGCATCATCCTCTCAGTATCTGTATGATGTGCGGCAGAAAGTTTGATATTTGATTGAAATAATTGATTAAAATTACAAAAAAATCTATCAGATAACGAAAGTTTTTATTATTAATAGTAGACATATACCGCAGTTATATACTGCAGGTCCGTAGTAGATGAACTCTCTATGTAACGACTAAACTCCGAAATTAATTTTCAAACCTTAGTTTACATCACCTTAGTTTCAATTATGTCGCATACTCAGTCAGATATAAGGAAGGATTCTGTAGTTTAATTAAAACGTTAACATTTATTTGATGCATTCAGACATCATCTTCGATATTTTTACGTCATTCATAATTCAACAAGTAAGCCAAAATTAAAGCTACTGAAACTACTTGATACATTGATTGAAATCGTGTCAGTAGAATGCGACAATGTTATTGTTATTGCTGCATTGATATCGTATTTTATTGTTTTATTTCTTTTAATTGTTCTACTATTTTGACCAACCCTGTATGCTGAAGCCACTCTGTCATAGGCTATACAGCGTCTTTTCGAGATTCTCTATAGCTAGGCTTATATAGGCATTTAGAGATCTCACTGTAGAAAAACAAGTTAGATTAGACAAGACGCGAGGACAGATTGCATGACCCAGAAGTCAAGAGATCAGCACGTCTAGATAACAGTATTGACAGTTATATTGCAGGGTTAAAAGTTGAGAAGATCCAGTGTGAAGAGATTTCATAGCTTGAGGGTTCAACAGATCATAACCAGGTCTGAATAAAATCACTTCTACTACTGAATGCTGCAAGTAATATTACGTCTAAATGAATGAATAGATTCTCTTAAAATGCTTTTTTTCTGACAGACAATATAGTTTAAAATAATATTTAGTTGACATGTTTATTTTAAATATAACAAAAATTAAATTTTTTCATTTCAGTCCTTTTCATTGTTTAATTGCTAACTTCTGACTTAAAATTTGCATAAATTATAAATGTGAAATTCCGAGTGTTTTGTTAGGATTTTATCATAGCATCAGCAGGTTACGTGTGCATTTGATATCGTATGGTACTTGTGAAAATAGAGAAAGGAAGATATTCAAATGAGAAATTATTGCATTCGCCTAATGGAACTTTGAGATAAGAAAGAAAACTTCTGTAAACTTTAGACATTTTTATGTATACTGTATAACTGGCATCTTTATATTCTACCATACCACACACATAGCCGACTATGCAATAAAATGAAGCAATTATTTCTAATTACCCCATGAGTCAATCTCAAAATGCACTTAAAACAAACAGAATCTGATTGTCTTACCATCAAAAGAAAAAGAGGAAGACCTGAATTTTCTCTAAATTTTCATCAGTTTCTCTGAACTTTTAATACATTGTATTTTTAGCAGTGTAAAATCAAATTTAGCAAAGAGATATTTTATATAATTATTGATACCAAAAAATGTTATATATTAATCAGTTATATTAAAGAATAAATAATACTGCGAAGCAGTCAGTAGACTGATTGAAAACTACCAACATTGTATAATTAATATTTTAAGAAGGCACACTATGCCTGCACACTAATGAAGTTAATTTAGACAGATCTGAAACAAATTCTAAAATGCCAGTCGTGCATTAATATACGCATGAAATAGGCGTATATTAGTGCATGACATGCGCAAACATAGATATGTAAGATTACACATGAACAGAAATAGAGGAAAGACCAGGACAGGATAAAAGATAAAAAACAGGTTTAACAGAAAGTGTATGTAAAATTAAAGTAATTGTCTTCAATTAAATAATATACAATAATGCGGACCACATAATGTTTCATGTCAATTCAAGCAATTAAGTATCAAATCTAGATAACCAAACATAACGTCCAGTAAAGTTCAAACAAAAAATATACAAAGATATTTACATTGGATTGGATCTGTTCCATCCTATGGGCGCTAGACTGATTCCCTGAACTTGTTGCACGTGAGGAGCGTTCGTGAAGCAACTTAAGATACAGATCACGGTAAAGACTGATGACCTGCACGTGGGCCTGAGCTTGATGCGATCAGTGATGTAAGATCTTTCATTAAAAGATGTTCTACGATCTGAGCCGGATGAGTTCTGGAAGCGCTCGGTGTCCGACGAAATGTTTTCTTTTGACATCACGCAACATTTAATGACGTACACACGCACCTACATCAACTATTACTATAAAGCTGTATATCCGCAAAATAGACCTATATAATCTATCCGCTCATGCTGTTTAATTTAGAGATTTATACAAATGTTATTATCTATTGAAGAAATGCGTTCTGAATCTTCTGATTTAATACATAATGAGAATGAGAATAGATTTAATAATTTGTATACAAAGATGAGTATACATTTTTTTTTTATAAAAACACGAGTACGATATCGTACCAGATGAGTAAGATATTTTTCTTTATAAAAACAATTACATTTAAAACGTAGGCTTATTCTTGAGAAGAAGCGTTATGTTTGACTATAGCATATTTTTTTCTAACTTTTGGCATATACGTTCCTATATATTACAATGCCTTTTAATTTATGATTCATAAATATGTTAAGAACATATTATAATTACTAGTATTAATATTTATAAAAATTAACGTTTTTGCGAATTTAATACAAAATAAAGAAAAACAAAGATGAAAATAAAGAGTCATTTTGAATTAGTAGTATAATAGGTATTAGAATATTGACTATTAGTCAATTTCAAAATAGATGCAAACATTCTTTCAAACATATCATGGCACATTTCCTTTACCAGTTTACTCAGCTTTTCAAAATAAACGTATTAAGTAATTATATTTAAATAACAAAAGTATAAATTCAAATTTTAATTTAGTGACACTGCTTCATGGACACTTGTGTAGTTCATGAAGAGTCGAATAGACGATCCTATGATTGACAGTAACCGTGTTAAACAATTACGAACGATAAAGTCAATGTCAACAAGTGTGAATGCATCCATACTTTAAGGCTTTAATTGTGAGTTGATTTTCAAGCGTTGATTTACAATCGATGGACTCTGTGCAAATTTTTTTATTTTAACTAAGTTCCTAAATCGCCAATTAATATTATTTTTTTATCAAAATATGATTTAAAAGTTACAGAAATGACATCTAAGATTCAAGTACTTTGAGCGATATTAAGCCTACTCTCAATGTTATTTTTACTGATATTTAGGCCCCTGAATATAAAGAATATAATTCTTTTAAAACGATAATCATTGCAAATAATAAGTAACAAGTAACAAGAGTCCTAATAGTATAAAATGCAGTAACTTAAAACTGCGTAATTAACCCGACGTTCATTGCGTCAATAATAATTAATGAAGAAGCTTGATCGACAATTTCAAAACATAAATTAAAAATTCTTTTAACCGCTCTATTTTAATCTATCCAAATTAAATAATCTCAAAAACTCATCACTCAAGTGTGAAGTCGTAAATACTTTCCAATAATATGCTATCAATCAGATTTATATACAGACAGAAAATAAATAAATATTGTCATAAACTTAACGTACTGTTGACAGGTCCATTCAATATGAATAAAATTTAATCTATACAATTGCTAAGTAGCACATTAAATTTTATACTAAATTTTTAGATCTAAAATAGATGCGAGAATTATTATTGCAAGCTCCTATTGATCTGCTTAATAAAGCCGTTATATGATTTACTCGAGGCTCCCATCTGTATATAGCATGATGATTGGATCAACCATCAGCAATAGAATGCAGTATGAGCTGCATGCTACAGTGACATAAATATTAACAATCTATAATAGGTTCTAGGACGATTCGTTAACGGACTGTTCGTCAAGGACTATTCTTATAACGGATAATTCTTATAACCATTAACCTAACCCTAACCTTAAACCTAACCCCAAACCTAACCCTAAACCTAACCCTAACCTAACAAATATCCTTGACGAATCGTCCTTTGATGAAACGTCTGCGTACTCAATAACAGTTTAACCGTTGGTAGCGTGTAGGTTTATTGAACCTATGCGACAACTTTATGGTATATAAATCTTAAATATGTTTAATAATATTTGAATAAGTTCACAATTATGTCATATCGTGTACCCATAGGTTGATAATCATATAACTATATACTTTGCACAGCTGAATTTCAAAAAACTTCTGAGCTTAACAATGATATAGCATTGTGGAAAATTAGTTACCATAGCAGACATTAAAAAGATTGTCTGCTTACATCATAGCTTCTATATATTTTCATTAATATATTTTGCAACCCACGTTAGAATTTCGAGGATCAGTTACAAATACTTTTATGAATAATTATTTACAAATTGCGGTACAAATTGCGGGAGAACCTGTACATCATTGACAACTTCTAGTAAATACCATAGCATTTCTGCATAACATATATGTCTGTCTTGCATTGTTTCGTTGCACAGAAACATAAAGATTACAGTACGAGGAGTAGGATGTCCATTTTGACAACCGGATATCAGAAAACATGAAATGTAATAATAAACATTATTTTTTAATTGAAGGTAAAAAGATCCCCTTATATTGAAAGGTGTAAATTAATAACACATGAGAAACCACTGAACCAAGTGACACTAACACAAAGTCATACTACTGTCAACTTATTTGTCAGTATGTCCCGTTCGAGAGAAGAATCATAATAATTTGTTTTTTTAAAAAAAATAGCGCATTAGTAAATGATTACCAAATGTGCTATTATTATCTTGTAATAAATTTATTGTAATGTGCAGGCAAATAATTTACTCCTCGTGTTTTATGGGAACTTGAGCATAAAAATAACATTAACCTAAATCAGATCTTAACCCAAACCCTACTCATAACACTAATCATAACCTAAATCTTAACCGTAATCTTAACCGTAATACTAATTTTAATTATATTTATTTACTGTTGAAAATAAACAGTTTGTTTTGAACGATATTGTCAATTTACTCGTCTTGATCGGGTTAAAACACAGTTGATTATAAATTTAAATCATTATAATGATACTCCTGACGTTGAACTGCAATAACGTTTTTACGCTTTAATAAAAGATGCAGTAATAAAGTAAAATGTTAATCTTTTATTTTCTTAAGAAACGCTATCAATAGCAACGATTGTTATTGAAATACCAGTTTGTTATCAAGATATCTTTTATATAGACCTTTTTCAAATATAAGAAATTACTAGATTGTAAAATTATGAAATAACATAAACTTAGTTGTCAATTATTCGAACTAAAGTTTGTATAAATGTAAACTTTGTTCATATGTAAAGAAATTACATACTAATATTATATCATTTCAAAACAAATTATGTTATATAAGCTATATAATAATATAATAAAAATTTGTAATAGTTTTTTGAATTTAAGTAACGCTGATAATTGTCCAATTTTGTGTTCATTCTTCATTGTTTATTGTTTCAATGCTTGTTGTTTACCAAAATTGGACTTCGCATCTAGTGCAACAATTCTACACCATACTTTCTCTCACTTATGTTCTCAGTCGCAACTTAATTCAGAGGTCCAAACATAAAGCGATAAGGTGAATTCTCGTCTTCAGACGTATAGAAGTCGATACCGGCGGTAATGAATTCTTCTTCACTCAGTAACCCATCGCCATTCAAATCTATCGCCTGGAATGTTGCAACGGCAATAGACTCGTCAATCTTGAAGAGTTTATGAAACATTTTAAACTCGTTCTTCTGTATAACGCCGTCTCCATTGATATCGATTAGATCAAAGAAAATCGTGTACATCTCAATCGCCGTTCTCTTAATAGTTTCTTTTTCAGTTTTGCGTACAATGTCGAGGTAGACGTCAATTGTTATCTTTGTCGACTTGGCAGTTTCCTCAAAGAATTTTTCCCACAGCTGATAATAAATAACAGTAAACTTAGTAAATAAAAATTTAGTCTAAAAAATCTGATCAATAAAATAATGTAAAAGCCTAGATCAAACTAATATTAAGAGCAATAAAATTAATGAAATATTTACGGCTTAAAGCCAAATTAACATTACAATAATGCTGGTTTGAAAAAGCATCCTAGCGTAAATAAACGTTTCATATTTTTAATCTTTATACTTTTTATGATTTTGTTCAACTTTATTATATGTTCGTTAGTTTAAACTTGGCTTTCTATCAATTTTAAACATATGGTTGATAGACTTTCTGATTGATATGCTCGTAATTTTCTTGTAAATTTACGTTGTCACAAAGCTAATTTTATATTATTTTGGTAATAAATATATACTAATTGACCGTTTTGTATTTATACACTTTTGCTGCATCCAATAAAAGATTATCTTACAAATTACTTAAACATTATAATTAAATATAAACAGTTCGGAGACTGTAATTATAAGTCTTGAGAAATCTAGAATTACAATAATCATCAACTAATATTAATAAAGAGAAGAATTTAAATGTGCAATATTTATCGAGTAGATCGAATGATACAAGAAAAAAAACTTAGCATAACTGCTACCGCAGTGATTAAATTTTATGTAAATTCATTTTATAATAAACACGATAAGTGCCAAATTTAAAACTAACAAAATTCTGACCAGACTAACCTTATCAAATCGTAATGACTAGCAGTTCATGTACAATGACACAAAAATAATTTGAAAAAATATAGCAAAAATAAATAGGGCCTAATAAAATGCTAGTTGAACATAACTGGTAAAGTTGACATTAAATTATTTTTGCTGACTTGTTCTTTGATTGCATGTTATTGCATTACTATATATTTTGTAAAGTACATTGAAACTTTGGCTAAAATTCAACTATTATAGACCACGGTACATCAACATCAAATATGTTTTTGTTGATTTCGTCATTCTTCAGTTCATATCTAATCACTTACTTCTGTAAAACATACTAGACTTTTTTTAAAAATTGCAAAATCTATTTCTTTTGCAAAATCTATTTCAAAAGAATGCAAATGTATATTAATTAATAATGATATATAAATGTTAAAATTATACAAAAAATTATTTAACAAATAATAAAATAAATTATATTACGAATCTATCTCTCAGTAAGAATTCGTGTTATTTTCAAGTGTAATACTATCATATTTACAGATTCTATCGATGATTTGCAAATTGTATAGCTTCAATCTGCCCTCCAACAATTAAAGAAAGGGGAATCCATCAATAAAGCAATGCACAGCCTGCTAAACATTGAATAATTTGATAGCACATAAATTAGTAAAGCTTAATTAGTTCAATTAGCATTAGTAAATTTTTTATATTATACTGTCAAACTATTATATAAAACTAAAACGATAACGATGTTATTAATTTCTTTATTTGAAATTGACTTCGGCAAAAACACAACTCTCTCAGCACTACCACAAACAAACAAATTTTCTTGCTTAAAATAATTGCTTGTACTTGCTCATTCATCTAATCCCTAAGAAACAATCAAAACAAAATTACTTTCTATAAAAAATAACATCAGAATAATAATATTCCTTATAATGGTCCTTCCTTATATTTTTCCGTCTAATTTTAATTCAGAGAACAAAGCAAAACACGATAAGGTGAATTTTCGTCTTCAGACGAACAGAGGCAGTAATGAGCTCTTCTTCACTCAGTAACCCGTCGTCATTCAAATCTATTGCCTGGAATGCTGCAGCGGCAATAGACTCGTCGATCTTGAAGACTTTATGAAACATTTTAAACTCGTCCTTCTGTATAACGCCGTCTCCATTGATATCAATCAGATCGAAGAAAATCGCATATATTTCAATCGCTGCTCTTTTAATGGATTATTTTCCAACTTTTCGTAAACATTCGAGATAGACGTAAATTGTTATCTTAGACGACTTGGCGGTTTCCTCAAAGAATTTTCCCAAATCTAATAATAAACATCAGTTAGCTTAGTTAATAAAATTAAGTATAAAAAATTATAAATGAATTAATGTAAAAGCCTAGATAGATTAATATTGAAAATAATTAAATTAATGAGATATTTGAAGCTTAAAAAACCAAATTAACATTATAGCGCTGTTACAAGAGCATCTTAGTATAAAATTTACATTTAATATTTTTAATCACCATACTTTTTATGATGTGATTCAACGTCATTACGTGTTTATAATTGTTAACGTTAACTTGACATTCTATCAATTTTCAACATTTGGTTTAAAGTTAATAGACTTTCTGATTGATATTCCAAAGTCGTTATCTTGTAAATCTATATTTTTATATGACACATTTTATGTGATTTTGCTCCAAATCAATAATCAATATACTAATTTACCGTTTTATATTGAATTACACACGTTTGTTGTAGGCATATCCATTAAAATATTATCTTATCTTGTGTATTAGAATTAAGCATGAACAGTTCAGAGATTAAAATTATAGGTATCTTCGGCTACCTTCAATAAAGTAATGAACTATCTCCTAAATATGAAATAATTAATAGAATATTAATTAGTGTAACTCAATTAGTTAAATTAGCAATAGTAAAAAGTTTATATTTACAATTCTCAAATAAAACACTTTGCATATTACATTGTTCAATTACAATTGATGTTTATATACTACACATAAACGTGTTCTAAAGACAAGATTTGGAGGGTACCCTGATATAGCAAGTAATATCAAGGTAAAATAGCAAGTTGGAACTTGAAAGTAATGAAAAATGTATTTACTGGAAAATGCAGACGAGGGAAAATGTGACGCCAGAAAAATAACTCTTATTTATTATAGTTGAAACCATTTTTAGGTTATCAATAATCTAATGTTTGAAACATTGTGTTATGTCTAGTCTCTAATGTTTTTAACATTAAAGTCCATTTACAAATCAAATGTCTAAACTTCACTGACTACTTTTTAAAATCCCGATAGGCAGATTTTCTCCTTTTAGCTCTGTGACTTATTAATAATAAAATTAATAAAGAGAATAAAATATTTTGAGATTCTTGAAAAGGCAGCACTTATTGAAACTTGCTCTCAAGGGGAGCGGTGGCTTTAAAACAATCAAATGAGAAAAATGAGTGACATGGTGAATTTTAAACAATAATGAATGGCTCGGGCAAAGCCATTCACCCGCGCAGTAGAGAAGATCTCAAATGGTCTGCCCTTGATGTCGAATTTTGCAATTATACAGGATCTTCGTCTTTTCAGAAGTAAATTAAAGTAACAAGTATATTTTCTCAACGATAACATTTTAGTTTAGACTGTTAATGCCCGCACCTCGGAATTATTCTGGCATGAACGATGCGTTAGAAGTGCAATATGAATAATATATAGATCTTTCATTCATCGCAAATCAATAGATAGTACAAACAACAAACAAAGAAAAATAAATCAAATACAGATATAAATATTTTAGCCTACAGTGCAATAAATATGCATTAATTAAAGCTTTTTAAAGACATTTAGTTACAGTTACAATAAACAAGATAATATTTTTAACTAGTGTAAAATGAAGTTATATATAAATTATAATTCAAATATGAGATCTAAGCAAAAAATAAAGCAATATAATATTACATGTATAAATATAACATACAAAAAATTCATAACACAATATATACACACTTAGGGTTAAGTCAATGCAGTGCAGTAATTGTCAAATGACGACCAAATTTTCCGTTTGCATGCATTAGCTTTATCATTTATATTAATATTATAACGATTAGCTAAAATAGTGAAATCACGTTCACCAAACCAATTAAACAAAAGTTTAGCAGGTGAATCTGCTAAATGTATAATGAAAATTGATAACTCTCAAATCTAGCAAGTAGTTAAAAGGTAGCATTCCAGTATAATACTGACACAA
>JAQIXG010002917.1:0-16284 GCA_034700105.1 Oconnorella tubifera
ACTCCAATCCCGCCCCATCTTAGAGGGAGACAGGCTTGTGACCAGATTGACGGGGATAAGTCAATGTTTAGGATTAGTGATTAGGATTATTATTTATTGATTATAAATTATTTTATTTATTTTATTAATTTATTTAAAAAATGGCATAAATTTCAGTAGTAGGTGAGATTCCCAGTAGGCTAGATCCCCAGTAGGCGAGTTACACAGTAGGCGAGTTGACATGATCCCTATAATAATATATACATATACTATAATGTGTACTATGAATCAAGGCAATGTGAAAAAAATCAGCTTCATAGGAACTCTTTTTTATGCAGATACGTAATAATGATAATTTCAGTAAATGTTTGTTGAGATATCAATAAACATTGTTATACAAATCTTTGAAACATTTAACGTGAAATGTACATAATGTTGAATGTAAAATGCATTTATATGATGTTTAAATTTCTGATTTAATTACAACTGTCACAGAGTTTTTAATTTTGTAAAATTCATGGATTCATGGTATTATATATACTGAAAATATTTTAATTTATAATTTATACATTTGTAATTATAGACACATATAATTTTTTGCCCATGTTGTTGTTCATCATTAAATTCTTTACCCTCTTTGTGTCACTATGTATAACATAGATTGAATTGCTTTTTACTTTTTATGCTGTTTATTTCACAGACCAGGAAATACAGTAACAATCAGTGGTAAAGTTCCAGATACAATCACAACATTTGAAGCAACAGCTTTTGCAATAAGTGATACGGCAGGACTTGGCATCACATCAACAGCTGCTACGGTTTGATTCTGTCAAATTTGAAAGAGTCGAATTAAGTGTCTTTCTGAATACATATGCACCTTTTAAGAAAATTCAATAAAACAAACGATTTTTCATTTTCAAGCATTTCTCTTAAGTTATCACAATTTTTGAATTTAATGTTTCTTTACCTGTAGCGAACTGGACCTACTGTCCACACCCGGGGCTGGGTTGTTATGTCCTCTGCTCCCCCTCTCGACTGCTCTTATACTTATTCCTACAATCTTCATATCTCTTAGTATAATTTATTTTCTTTATATTTCCTGAAGAATGAATTATTTATAGTTTTTATGAAAGTTTTTGTTTGGTTTTAACTAACCGTGGCCGATTGTCTTTGTCACGCGCCGCCGCCTCACCTGAACCGTCGTGTGGGGAGTTAAGGCCGGGGTCCCAGCTGAACTCACTTCTCGGTGAACGCGACGACCGACCCTTGGGAGGGATCGAAGAGTTATCTTCTAGGTGTTCTATCATATCTCGACCAAGTCCAGTCATGGTAGTCGTTATCTTTTCAGGTACGGGCCGAGCTACAAAAACTACCTGAAAATCCATCTAAATATTCGCTGCCACCAGTGCTGTTGTTAGAGAAGAAGCACGCTTCTTTGTCTGTATGGTTCACACACATAAGTTACAAATGAAACTTAGGTTGATTACTACTTCCCCCTCGTCGTTGTTGTGTTGTATATACGTAGAGGTGAGTATACCAGTCTAGGCTGTCTACAATACGCTGCGAACCGCGCAACGGACCGCGCCGATCACTGCGCCGCGGACCGCGCCACGGACCGCGCAATCAGCACGTGGAGGCCAGAAAATGGGGCCGGGGAAGGTTGATTTCTTGATATGGGGCTTCTAAATACTTATCTAACCCCTCCCTTGTGATTTTACGCTATTATCTAATTTAATTTATCTTATTTGACTCATTTTATCCGATATATGATTGTCTATCATTTCTATGATTTTACACTAACTAGTTATTATTCGCATTAAAGACAATGGCAAAATATTAACTACACTTATTTATTATAAGAAAGCAGTAGAAAATAAGGTAACATATTGTAATTGCAGTCTTTAGCAATTAATTAAACTGAAATAATAAAATAAAATAAAATAAATGATGATGTTGAATGTTATATACCGAAAAAAGTCTAAAATGTCGATTTTTGATTCAGATTCCACTTTCTCCTCGCGACTTCTCTATCCTCCCAATTGACCCTCGGGCCGACCCTACCTACGTCAATTTATATGAAAGAGAGATCTAATAAATCTAAAAACATTAATTTTTTTAACTTCTCTTGAGTCAGCTTCCCGGAAGCTCAAACTTAGACTGTCCTCCTGCCCTCACACGCGGGCCTACTATCTCTTTATAAACTTGTTACTTTCAAAACCGTAACAGTCTTCAATCAAATACTCATTTTTACCACAGACCACTATCCAGATAGGAATTCTGATCAAGACTACAACATGTTGTAATTCTACTTAAAATACTGGATTATATAGCAGCACATCTATATTTTAACTGTAGTTAACATTTTTTATAATTTAATTTTTAAATTTTAATACAATTTTTGAATACGTGTTATTTAGTATAGACCTCCGGGAACGAGATTTTAACCATTTTCATATTTATCACTGTTAACCAAATCATGAAATGATATTAAATTTTTTCCAATTAAGATGTGTTATAATTTTAGATTAGAGTCTTCAAGTCATTATTCGTTTCACTAAATCTTCCATATTCAGTGATCAGAGGTGAAGAGTTCGTTCTCGTAGTGACTGTCTTCAATTATCTAGCAACAGCAGAACAAGTATGTTAATTCTATCTCAATACTAAATATAATGCTAATATTATTTCTATCACTTATTACTCATATTGTTATTAAAATAAAATTATAATTTGTTTTTTTAATTAAGAATTATTAATTAACAAAGTTTAAATTTAATATTTAAGCCTTAAAACTTGAAGGTTCTTAATTTTACACACATTGGACTTATTATTGACTAATTTGCACATTTAAAATTAATAATTAATCCATAATTTGCATAGTTATGTAGTTCATTTGATTGATTATTATATACCGTATTTACTTTTGAGTATTTGTCCAGTTCAATTGATTAATTAATGCAACTTTTAGATTAGAGCATTAAAGCAAAATAAAGTGAATTTAACTTATTTGCTTAGTTGACATTTTATTATTTGAAATAATTTGTTACTTATCAATGGTGCTTTGTTCTGGTTCACTAGGCCAGGCTTCTAAATCTGTAAGGGCTGCAAAAAATATATTTTTTTAAAATTACATAGGCCTAATATAACATTTTTAAAATTTGAATTGGGCCTAGTTTAAATAAATGTAAAAATTCATTATAAAAAACAAAGCTGAAAATGTCACACACCATTTTTGATAAATCATCGTTGCATAAAAAAACTAGATATAACTAAAAATCTACACGAAATTGAAGACTACAATTTCATGTAATTGTACTTATTAAAGTTTTTATAATTTATATAACCGTAAATTTATTCAGATTTTATATTATAATTATTTCATTTTATTTGCTACAGGTGGTAGTGACTCTGCAGAAATCTAATGACTTCCAAGTACAACTACCCATTTACAATAAAACAATGAACACAGATGCTCAATATACCGTCCAAGTTTGTACTTTGAATATGTTGCTAATAAATATAGCTGGCGTGCATTTATTTTACAATTATTGCATTTAATGTAATTGGCATTAAATATATATAATGTAAATTTACATCAAGTATAAAACCAGGGACGCCGATTATGGGAGAGGGGGGGATGGAAGATGGCACATAAGCGGATTTTTTCCCCCCCCCTCACATTAAGATAGAGAATTTGTCGTAAAAAGTAACATTTAATTTGTAAAAAGAGAGACCTAAAAAATGAAATCTGGAGAAACAGTTTTAGATTTTTAAAGAAAGATCTAAAAACCGGTCGTCAGGACATTTTGAAGAAAACGCCGCCCCCCCCCCTCATTCATATAACCGCTGCGGCGCCTCTGTATACAAATATAACTATAACGATAATTATCATAAATTTAATTATATTAAAATGTTTTCTACATATTTCAGTTTAAGTGTCCGTAAATGTTATTTTGGTTTTGTTAATGCTGCAATTGGATATCAATATTATATCAAGGTTGACAAAGCTGCAAAGAATAGGAAGATTTACTATGAGCCAGCAATGTGTTTCAATTTGTTTACAATTATAAGTGTTCTTTAAGAAGTATTTGACATGTGTAAGCTGGCTGACAGATATCTGTGACAAATGAAATACATTTATACTCTGTATATTCTTATACATATCTATGCTTTATTGTGATTATTGTTTGTAAGACTCGGGAATTGCTTACATAGTAGATCTAATTTCTCATTTTAAGCATGATTATTAAAATAAGAAATTTTCAATAATATCTGTTGTTATTATCAGGTGGCCAGCAATGACGCTGCGGATGCATACTTTTATATTGTTCCAGTGACTGTCGGTCAAATTGCTATCAATGTTAAAGCTGTATCATCGGCTGCTAGTGATGCTGTTCAAGAAATGCTTCTTGTTAAGGTAAAGTGATAAAATTCTTGCTGTAGTAATAAATAAGTTGTAATACATGATTATTAAACTCATTAATTTTACAAAAATTTGGAATTTATAATAAATACTCATGAAGAGTTCATGTTACTATTATTCGACTGTAATATCTGTACATTAAAAAGTAACAAACTGCTTTATAGTCTTCTTCTAATAATGAATTAAGTAATATTTGAAGTTAAGTATACATTGTTATCTAAAGTCTTATCTATTTATACATTTAATTAATTTCTGTAATCAGCCACAAGGTGTTACTAAGCAGTATAGCAACTCTACGTTCATTCGTTTGCCTGAAGACGGCACAACTTATGATAACACTGTGCAACTCTCCTTTCCTCCAACTGGTACACTGGTACCAGGCTCTCAGTATATAGATTGCACAGTGATTGGTCAGTATTATTAGATTAACTAAGTGATGATTTTGTTAAGAACTTGTATTTTATTTTAATAGACTTTAAGTTGTAGGCCGCAGTTATTTTAAATATAAATATTTAGTTTTCATAAATCTTAGATTAATTTGTTTAATAGGAGTTGAGATAAAGATGGCTTTGTTAAAATATTTCTTCTTATTGATAGTTTGAGTCTGGAGCTTGAGAATTAAGATCCTAATTTCTTTGAAAGTGTGACTCAACAAAACGGCTCAGAGTTTTAATTTCTAAGGTTTCTGTTTGAGTTAAGATGCGGGTTAGGATTAGGATTTGAGTTAGGGTTAGTTCTAGGGTTATGGTTAATTTTAAATGATTTGATGGAATAAAATTTTCCAAAAAAATTAAAATTTACTACTGCTGCAACTGAAAGCATTTCCACATTATTTCCACATTATTAGATTTGTACAGATTTTCATTAGAGTCTATTCACAGTAATACTATTCAGGCGATATACTTGGACCTGCATTGCAAAACTTGAATCAACTTCTACAACTGCCAGGAGGTTGCGGTGAACAAAACATGCTTGGCTTAGCTCCAGATGTCTATATTCTTAGTTACCTTTATGCTTCTGGTCAAGCTACTTCAGCTCTTGCTTATACAGCTACTGGGTATATGAGATCAGGTAAGAAAATGTGCTAATAATAAATCAATGCATTTTCCGCTTACTATTTATTAACAGAAATTGAACTTTGAGCGGAGTGCAATTGTCAAATTAAGTAACGACTTAAAGGGTATAATGTGTCCGTGAAATATTGCATGATGTATAAAAGTATTGTTGAACAGAAAAGTAACATAGGATATATTGTTACCAGATTATAGACAGTGAATTTATATTTAGTGCACATGATTTGATTTTATTGATACTTTTGTCAGGGTATCAGACTGAATTGACTTACTTTCGATATGATGGTTCATTCAGCGCTTTTGGTAACAGGGATAATACGGGTAGTACTTGGTAGGTCATCAATATTTTATCTCAATATTCTAATTTATACTTCTACGATGCAGCTTTACTTATATAATAATTCTTATTGACGTTAATGAAAAATTATCATTGTCTTAAATTTAAAAGTAAATTTTTACAAAATGTAAAAAAAACTATAAATGATTGACAGTGGGGATGCTATGTTTGTTTATTGGAGCGGATTGTTGTTCGTTACTAATTTTGTGTTTATATCGTAAAATTTTAGCATGCTCTTTATTTTCTTAAACCGCATTTTTTCCGTTAAGTATTTTTTTAAATTATATATTTTATTGCATATTATTAGGTTAAGTGCGTTTGTAGTAAAAGTATTTAATAAAGCTAGAAGCTATATACCAATTGATGATAAAATGATGGGAACAACTTTGGCTTGGATTATAAATCAACAAAAAGCTGATGGATCATTTAATGAACCTGGTAGAATCATTCACTCTGATATGCAGGTTGGAATAAAAATCTTTTATTGTCATGAAAATTCATTCAAAATTTTAGTCTATATTGTTTCTGCAATATTGTAAACTAGTGATTATAAATATTCAATTTTAGTGATTTAATCAACTAATAATCCAAAAATTATATTTGGTTAACCATCGAGGTGCATTACCTCAGATGTCCATCGGCTTGAGTAGACCATCCTGCGCCATTCCAGCGATGATGGTAGAACTGGTAGAGTCAACCTAATACAGATCATTTATCCACAAAACTAGCAACTAAAATATTAATTAACCAGATTTGAAATATACGTTTTAAGACAAGAGTTAATAACTATTTTTAAAATATAAATAATTTGATTTCAGAGAAATCAAATTATTTATCAAATTATAATCAAGTGAAAGCAGCACAAAATACTGTTAAATAAAGTTCATTATTTTGCAACTTTCTATGGCATTATGAAATGAATCTGCATCATCAGTTACCAGAATCATTAAGTGTCAGTGTAGATCACAACTATACTCACCGTATCATAATGCAGTATATTTGGGCTCAACGACTGATCTACAATTATTTGTAATAATTTGTATTTCAATGAAAAAAAACTTTTTGGATAACTTCTTTATTGCAATGCAAAGCAATGAAGAAATTATCTTTATTTGGTTGCAGGAGACGTTTAACTCTTCAAAATCATTTTCTGCGCTACAGATGTACAATTCTTCCCATTAAATCTAGTAGTTATGTAGCTGGAATACAAAAAATAAATACATTAGTAGAAAGCATTATCCAAACTATTTAATTAGTCAATATTATAATACTATACAGTTAATAAAGGCATATTTATAAAAAGTAAACAATTATAATAGGCACAATATAGCTAGAATACAATATGATTTAACTGATGACTAATCATTATATTATATTTTAAATGTCCTTATACCCTTATACTACTTTTATGTGAACAGGGCGAAGCTTCTGCTGGTATACCATTGGCAGCGTACGTGTTGATTGCTCTTATTGAAAACAAAGATAATGCGATTGTGGTTAGTATTCTGGCAATGATGTGGTGTTATAAACTAATAAGTAAACTAATCTTTCATTGAAAGTAAATTTATTTATGATATGTAAATTTATGATATGTAAATTTATTTATGATAGCAATATGAGAATTTTTTATGAAATAGTTGCTTGTGATACCCGAAGACTAAATGATGGATCACTTATTGCTTAGTTGGTGGAGCTAAGTTAGTTGGTCTACCAGCTGTCGTGTGATGGAGATTCAATCTTGGAGAATCAAAAATTGCTAAATTTATCAAATTCATAAAAAGAGGATTATATATTTTAAAATAAATTAGTGATACCGTGTAAGACAGTTTAATGGTGGCCGGACAAAATGTCGCCAGACAAAATGTCCTGGACAAAAATGTCAGTGCAATTGCTTGTTTTGCGTAGGCCTTCATATATTCTTCATGTACCTAAGGTGATTGATAAATATAAATATTGATAAAGTGATTGGTATGAATTCAAAAAAGATAAATGTTGTAATTAAGTTGATATATGAAATAATTTTCATCTTGATGAATTGGCTTAAATTAGATCAAATGATAATAATATTAGTATTAGTAACAATTCAGTAATTCTTATGAAAGGTCTCCCTTACTTTCCACATATGGAGCTTATTTTTCATATTTTCTAATCGCCAGCCCTTTTATGTTATGTTCATGGAAGCTATGAAAGAGCCTCTTATCGATTGAAAATCCTTTTCTAATATAAACTTATATGATTTTAGGCCATTTTACTAGTTACAAGTAGATTAAAGTAATAATCAAATTAATAATAAATATAGCATTTTTTTTCTTTAATTCTTACCAATTGCTAATAGTAAAATTAACAACAATAGTACATGAAAAACAAAATAAGCGTTGTACTGCATAGTATCCATCAATAAAGCCCCTTACAAAAAGGCGACCTTCAAAAGAGCGCGCACATAACGGCACGCATCATAGAAGCGACCGACTTATAAAGGCGAAACTCAAAAAGGTGCCTACAGAGATTAGGAGTGTAAGCGTAATCCAATTTAACTGCTTTTTGTCTAGTAAATTATATCGCTGAATTGTATTTCTATCAGTGGCGTAGCTTAGAATTTCACAGAGGAGGTTTCTTCCCAAAAGTACCTAGTGACCTTCTTATGGGTTATCACTCATTTCTATATCATCACATGCATGTTTCCGCATGTCGTTAGAAGGGACTGGGATTTGTTACTAAAATAATGTCTTTAAAACTACAAAATGATTATTTTTACCTCCTAATGGGGGGCTTTAGCTAAGCCATTGATTTCTATTTCCTTAAATAACCTTTCTCTTAAATAGGCCTACCATTGAACTTTAATTGTCTGCGCATTATTTTTTGAAACCTTACATTTATATATAGGCGTATTGCAATCTTAACATTTCAGGCGCCTTTTTGAAAGTTGACTTTATTAGTCGATCGCCTTTATGAGACGCGCCCTTATGTGCGCTCCCTTTTGATAGTCGATCTTTTCTGCGCGCCCTTATGGGGGCAAACCGTACTGCATCAGTCATCACCTTATAAATTGTTCATGTGCACTATTTGTTGATGTTGATGAAGGCGCAATGAACACAGCCCAAGTGTAGCTTGTCAGATGTAAAAATGTGCTATTTTTGTTGGCGACCCGTATATTGATTTTTTATCGGGATCAAACCTGGACCTTTCGGTTTCTGGTTTTTTACCACTTCAGTAATCTTATAAAATTACTAAAATCTGGCCTCTCAAAATTGTCTTTATACTTTCGGTATCAATTTTTATTCAACGTTTTGTAATAACTTTATTTATTCTTTCAGAATACACTTAGTCGTGTTACTATAAGTACAGCTATTTACAGAGCGCAAACTTTCTTGGAAACACGACAGTTACTGAGTTTTATTGCTAATGATGTCTATTCTCTCAGTATAGTTACCTATGCGCTGACGCTTGCTGGAAGCAGTAAAGCTGATACTGCTCTAAACAGTCTAAAGCTACTGGCTATACAAGATCGTAAATACGTTTCTTAGTGCTTATCGCATTTGATTCAATCATAAATAATTACTACAGTGATTCATTAATGCATTAACTTTACTAGATTTGTAGATATTCATAATTAGTTATCTTATGAACACACACATTGATAGAACTTATAATCTTAAAGAGAGATCAGTTACAATGTTTCCTCACATATACCTTTGTAAAAGTACATATTATATGTACTTTTACGAAGTAACTTAGATGTTTCTGCGTGATTATTTATTGTACTTTAATTACTATTATTAGTTTTAAATAATATATGCATATTAAATTAATAATTTTTGCTGCAAGTGTTTATTTCATCATTTATTTGTACTTTACAACAAACTAAAATCTTTAAATATCTAATTTGTTGCTCTTTATATCAAAACACTGTATTTATTTTGAACTGGTTAGTTTGAAGTTTGTCCCCGCAAAGTTATAGGCTGTCTCAGAATCAGTCATTTTTGCCATAGTTTTATTCTGTAGCTTTACCATGTCATTGAATATACTGAAGTTTTATATTGCACTTCCATATCTCATTACTTCTTATAAACGAATGCTATAAATAAACTTGCATTAGTTACTACTAAGGTTGTATACTGATGTTTTAAACATGAGACCTATGTATAAAATTTCAATTGATTTATCCCTATGTCAGCGATTATTTTTTATGCCTGCTAAGTTTGCATTTTTTATTGCTTTGATTTCTATGAATATATTGTTAGTATGATTTTGAAATGGAATGTTATTATTGAAATAAAAGAGTCTACATGGTTATGTGCAACTAATGCAACTATTACTGTATTTATTATACAGCTGGTTTAATGCACTGGGAGAAGACGAGTAGCACTGCGCCTATCAGTTGGTGGGTAACACCAGTCTCAGTTAACATTGAGATTACATCTTATGCTCTGCTTACATTTGTACTTAAGAAGGACTATGTCAGAAGTATGGCTATTGCTAAGTGGATTCTCTCACAACAGAGTTCTTCTGGTGGATATGGTTCATCGCAAGTATAAAAAATTATGTTAACAATTATATGTCTCTAATGTTAAGTACCTAATCTTCGGTATATTACAATTTCACTTTGAAATACATCATAACTTCCATTGGAGTATATATACAATTTATTCTTTTAATAAAAGCAAAATTAATTCAGTATTTTCATAACCGAATAATTACATTAGTTAAGTTAGTTAATAATTTAATGAATTCAATACATTAATTTATAATAAATGAAGTATTTTGTAAATACCTTTTAGTAATTGTCAAATATACAGGACACAGTTATGGCTCTAGAAGCCCTTGCAGCATTTGCTACAATGCTTAGTTCCGGAAATAGTGCAGGGATATCCATCCAATGTAGTTCAATGTCAGTGAAAAGTCAGTTTAAAACCATTACAAAAGACACAACCCTAATTTTACAGACCTTCCAGGTAGCTGTTTCGTTTTACTGGTCTCCTATTTCAAACATCACGCAATCATCATAATCACATATTACTAGTTTATGATTGGATACTTTAATAAATTGAATCTAATGTTTCACCAAAGAATTGAACTTTCCTCATCTGTTATGTTCTTGAGCTGTTGTAAAATCGCAGCATTGATGTGAACAAAAATTCGAATCACAATACCAAATATTCAAGATACTAAGTTAAGTAGCTTGCATCTGGGACTCGTGATTATGACCTTCAGCATACTGACCAAGGCCAATGTCAATAACTTGAAATACAAATGTTTTTATTAAACATCAAATGTTTAATTAAAAAAAGAACTGTGAAACTTTCTGCAAGCATGTGTGCTATTAGATTAATAATTATTTAATCATATGTTCTTATAAGAATTAGTTATAAGAAATGTATTATGATCCAAAAATGAATCAAAAATTCAATAACTTTATAAAAAGAAAGTTATATAATATATAAACTCTTACGTAGTTTCCGGTAAGTTAAAAGATATGTTATGAAAATTAGATTTTATCTTATGTGACATGTACCTAATGGCACTAAATTTAGTGTAAATGTTTTAAAATAGCTTCCGTCTACTGCTACCTCTGTGAGAATACAAGCAAATGGAACAGGAGCAGCATTGGTACAAGTTAATGTAAAATATAATGTGTTTAATGTACCAACAAGTGAAGGAGTAAAACTAACTCTTGCTACTAACAAAGATGGAAATTTACTAGTTGTCAAGGCTTGTGCCAGGTCTCTAAATATGTACCCATTTTTGTAGCAATTGATATTTAAACTAATAAAATCCATGAATTCCATGCTCAAGATCTGTTGGCTAATTATAATTATACTGTGTTAAGCATCAAACTTTTAGATTTGGCTCGTAATAAAAATAATAGTTATTAAATGAATTTTATAAATAGTTTAATAAATATATATATTATAGAGTTGTTATAATGAAATATAAATGTCAGGTTATCATATGTTCACAATAAATTAGCTATACATGATGCGAAAAAAAATCCAGCGACTTTGCAATTACTAAAACTAAATAATTTTCTCCAAATTTTGTTGGTTTGTAGAAGAGAAAATTTAACATTTAACTATCAAATTGCACTTTTATATCCCATTTAGTTCGAAAGTCATGAAGTTTCTACAAACAAATTTAATTGATAAAATTTCAAAATATTGAAAATATTGGCTATGTCTAATTGAAATTTAAAATTTCTATGAAAACAACTTACAATTGAAATTAAACATAGCAAATATTTTCAAGATTATGAAAGTTTAGCAATTGCTTCATTGAAAGAGGTAGGCCTAAATGCTTCTCAATTATTTATCTAATATCAATCCTTTTGATTACCAGCACCATTGTTCAATCCCAGAAAAATATTATTTATATTTTTGCATCATATCGAAATGTTAGAATAGAATAACAATTGAGGTTTGCGACGAGGTTTGCGATGATACTCGACACTGATCCGCTTGCATTATGTATACACCGACATTGTTAAAAGAGCAGCCATGGAATGATGTCACAGACGCTGTCCAACCTTCACTATATAAATCTATCTCACTAGTAGTCCACAATAAATGTAAATGGTAGTTCCTTTATATATTGTTGACCTGATTTATCCATAGATACGACGACCATAAAGTGGTCCTTTTTATATCTTTTCAGCAACTTATTTGACAAAAGTTTTCAAATTGTGAAATTGCTCTATTTTGAAACTTGGTCAAATTTATATCTAGATTTTTCATAAAAACTTTATAACTTTTGGACGAATTGAAATATGAAAGTAAAATTTGGTAGTTAGACGTCATATCTAACTATCTACAATATGACTTAATTCTGGGAAAAAAATATATCTTTGACTTAAATAATTATGATTACGTTAAATAATTGTTAAAACATTAGGATTATGTACCACATACATACTTGAGTTGTTGAACTTAGGACTAGTTATGGTATTCAGTTATAACACTTTATATCATTATGGTAGATTGTTATAAATAATATCACCAAGTTTTTTCTGTATGTCTACAGTTGGCTGAATCAGGAAGTGAGTGGTATGACAGTCATGGAGTTCAATCTTCTCTCGGGATATGGGATTACTAATAATGATACACTCATGAGTCAGGCACCAGGAAATCTTATGCTGGTGGAACAGAGCTTAGAAAAACTTGTTCTTTATTTTAATCAGGTGTGCATGATTTAGATTGAGGATTTATTCGGTTTATAGTAATTCCTTATAAATTCTGTTACTCATTGAGTTTGGGGGACAATGCATAATATTTTAATATTGTCCAAATATGCTAATAATATATATTTCTAGTTGTCTTGGGTAATATTATATAATAATTGAATTTCTGTATAATTGTGAGACTTCTTAACACCTTTTTAGCACCTTCTTAGCACCTTCTTAGCACCTTCTTAGCATCTTCTTAGCACCTTCTTAACACCTTCTTAGCATCTTCTTAGCACCTTCTTAGCACCTTCTTAGCACCTTCTTAACACCTTCTTGACACATTTTTAACCTTTGCACAATAACACCTACTTGTCATCGATATTCTTGAACTTTTGACTTGCTATATTTTAAACTTTCAACTTATCTTTCTTCCAAAATGCATAAACTTACATTTTCAATATTGAAGATCATCGACCAATCAATAGATCAAGTCATACAAGTTTATCAAATTCATTTATCAACATTTAACATACTAATCTCACGCTGTGTAGAAATACTCGAAAAACTTTAGTGTTATCATAAAATTGTAAATTATTGCTATAAATTTTGTTACTTAACAGATCTTATGTTTGATTAGAAGCATTATTTTTGCTTAATATTTAGATGTAATATATTACTAAAATGTTCTTGAGTTATATCTATACCTTATTCTATTTGTTTCTTATAATGGTTTTTAATGTTGTTTTAATCTCGTAGCTAATGTTGCCAAATGTAAACAAGCGAATCGTCTGCTTCTAGATAATTATATCCATTGTATATTTTCAGTTCAACTCGACTGCAACATGCATCGAGTACAGATCTAAGCCAGCGCTTGTTGTCAATAAAGTTCAGAAGGCTGCAGTTGTTGCATATGCCTACTACAATACCAGTGTGTTATAGAGTTTTATTGATGTGTTATTGATCTTCTTAACATTTATACTCAACTAAGAAATTTTATATAAAATCACCACTCAAATGTTGCATGCACATTTTACCAGTACCAGTGTTGTATGCCGGGTGAATATATGAAAAATCAATTTTGTGTATAACTGGTTAAGAAAGTTGTAATTTACTTGTAAACAATCAATATTATGCCATCACTCTCGCTTTAGTAATGACCAAACTACTTTTAACAAAATTTCTAAAATTTGTCGCAACAAAGTACACTGTAATAGACTATGTGAAATTGCAAATTTAATTTTCTCTTTACAGAGTCTACGTATACTTTATTCTATGCGCCTGATGCTAGTGCGAAGCCACCGACCTGGTGTGATTCTTGTCCTCAATGCTGTGGTCAGTAACTGTATGTATTGAAATAACACTTTTATATTCAACTCAAACACTTGCATAGACGACAAATACAAGAAATGCAATATGGTATTTAATGAAATAATTTATTTTAAAAACACGTGATAAAAGTACTATGAAATGGACGGACCCGTAATATATTGAAATTCTTTAATGGATTATGTTAATTGTGCAGAATTCTTATCGCTTAGTTGTTGTGCTCAAAATTTACAAAGCGTCACTAAATAACCTTTTTACACTCCTATAAATTAACTTAAGCAACAAGAAAATCATCTATGCCCTAATCAAGTTTAAATCAATGTAACTTGCATTATTTGTTAAAGGTAATTTGTATTATTGTTGCATTTTACAGCATGTCGTCCATTAGATTACTTCCAGTGCAGAAATGGAGTATGTAAGGATCAGAGTGTAGAGTGTAATCTTCGCATTGATTGCTCTGATGGATCAGATGAGCTGCAATTAAAATGTTTTCACATGTCTAACATCCCAGGCGTATATAACTGGATTTCATGTAATGTATTTATATTTATTTTATTAACAATTGAACTCCAATATTACAATTATTTGTAATATTGGAGCTCTTTCTTTCTTGGTATGCATAATTTGTTCCATTTCTTAAAAATTACGCTAATGTCAATTGTAGTAAAAGCCAGCATTTCTCAGTTCACTTATGATGCATGCATAATGATGATGTTAATCTAAACTTATTTGTAAATTATTTTTATCTAATTTTATAATGTAACTCATAGATTAATACTGTAATTGAGAGACTGAATTACTGCCGAGTTTGGTTGAAACACGCAAACATAATATATATTATCAAAATAATTCTTATTTGACCATGCACTGACCATAACATAATAATGACCTAATCAAATTTTGATTTCAGTACTCTTTTTTTAGACACATAATTAATACATAACATAAGTTATATATTGTAACGTTTTGTAGATGAGCGATACATCAACCAGTCTATATCAATTATCTGATCAGCGAAAGAAACAGTCTAAGAAAATCAGAAAGCAGTTGACATTTATAGTCTAACACTTAAGCTTCGCTTCTAAGTTCTAATTGGGAACATTTGTTTAAATATATTAAAATATTGATGTAAGCTACTGTTTTGTTTTAGAAAGATTGTATTATTTGCTGAAGGAATTATTGTATAAGCGATTTATAATTTGTTATACTTTTGTGTCTTGGCTGATTTAGGCGCATTTCATCAATTAACCAGGTGATTAGCTGCTAAATAGCAATTTTACTCATTGCACAATCATGGCAGCAGCCGCAGCACCCAGTGTTAAAAATAAAATTGAAATATTTCAGTTAACCTTTTGTATTACGTATTTTTAATAAACAAATAATATTAATTTTTATTCCATTGCGAAATTGTATTCTGAAATCTATGATTTTTTATATCTCGATTTTTAAACTTTAATTTTCCCTCATCTACTTGTAATACTGCCGATAGGCCTACTTTATTTGATTGACATATGCTTTGTGTTAGAATGACATTATTGTTGTTTAATGGGGTAATAATAATGATACTATTTTTGTTTTGTACGTACATTTGTATATATTTTTATTTGTAAGTACATTTATATGTATAAGACATACGTTTGTACCTACAAATAGCGTACATTTTGTACATTTGTGCGTCCTACAAATGTACATTTTGTACGTACATTTGTACGTACAAATTAACAACATAATGTACGTATATACAAATGTACTTATAAGCATTTGTATACAAATGTACTTATAAACATTTGTATTTGTACATACATACATACGTACGTATGTACGTACGTACATACGTATTATCAATTATATGGTATATACTTTATGTTTGTTACTTACATTGTACGTGTACTTATGTATATATACGTGTACGTATTTATATACGTATGTACATACATACGTACATTTGTATTTAAGGACATAAGTACATACGTCAGTACATAAGTGTATATCT
>JAQIXG010002918.1:0-16283 GCA_034700105.1 Oconnorella tubifera
CTTTTAACATAAAATTAAAATAAAACATCTAATGTAAATTATTGTCTCATTTTTATGGCTTTTTTTACCACTCTTGTGGCTTTTTTACCTGGCTTTTTTACCGTGGGTTTTTTTTACCGTGGTTTTTTTACCTTTGCTTCTTTTACCTGGATTCATTATAGACGTAGCCTTACTGAATCACTTTCTAATAATAGCATTTTTGATGACTGATAACAAGGTCTAATAGTCTGTTTACTGAATCGCCAAAGCGTGTTAATTTCATGATCAATTAGAATTTATCGCTTTATATTTGCTTATATTTTATAGCATATATTTGCTTTGTTTGATAATACATTATCTTTGCCTTATATTTTGCATTGTTAAGTAAGCAAATAAAATAAATAGAAAAATAGAGATTTATATTTGATACTATAGCTTAGTGGATTACACTGGCATTTAATGTAAGTTACTCAAAATCAATCCTCACATCAAAATAATTTTGATCTCTGAAGACTACAGAAACAAAAAATAAATGGTATTTGTGTATTATTGTTTTATATATCCGTATGATGAAGTTATTAAACCTTTTATGGTTCATTTCTAGTTTAGTTTTAACTTAATTTAATACTTAATAGAATACAACTTAATACAATTTAACAGTTTTTAAATGTAAACAAATCGGTTCCAAAAATGTCTTCTAGTTAGATACCCGCTCCTATTTAATTCACAATAATTTCTTTCAATAAATTAAAAATGATTAGTTCAATCATGAATAAAGGACAGAACATGTACAAAGCTCTCAAAACTGAAATATATACATAAGTTTGACGGATGATCCAATACTTGATGACTTACTTACTTGGGTATAGGATCTGACTTTGCAGACAGTAAATAAAGTACTTGCAGTATTCACACGCCTAGTACTCTAGTAATCCTATGAGAAGTGGATGATCTGCAAATATTTGTAGAGTAAGCAGAGATGATTGGAGAAATATTGACATATTGTACAAGTAAATATTTGCAAGAAAATTAAGCTGCTTTAATTCTCAGCCTGTGTTTGTTCCTGGGCAGAATTAGATGCTTTAAAAATGGTGTGCAATGTAGAATTGATACTTTTTTTATATTGTTGATATTTTTGCAGCGTTATTTTATATAGTGTATTTATATTCGTCAAACATTATACGCCAGCCTTAATCAGAATATTTTCATCAATTGAATTGCCCATTTTTATTTGAGGTCATTTTTACCTTGTGTTATTATAGGTTTATGTACACATGTCATTTTTGGAAATGCATAAGCTAAACAGGTTAATTATAGTACTTATAACAAAATACTAAATATTTAGTATTTTATCAATATTTAACATTATTATAGTCTATAGAAATTCGCATAATTTGTACAATTTTATATTTAATTTAGCTGAAACCGTATAACCCTTCAATATATTGTATTGAAGAAGACCAAGTATGTCTATATACTTGGTCTTCTTCAATCTATATCAAATCCAAGTATGTCTATATACTTGGTCTTGAATTGTATCTATAACGTTCCATCGTGTATTGACAATATCAATAATTGCTTCTGCTTTATCTTTTATTGTGTGATTAGATAATTTTCTCGCTGGTTATTATTAACGTATTAGCGATAATTGCCGTCAATCTCATCCATAATGGCAACATAAAATGAATGATAAGCAAATTGACTGCTTTTCACAATAATAATACTTCGTGTTATTATTTTGAACTGCAGTCAATCGGGGATTATTCTAGATTCTCCAAATGAAGTTTTTCATTTTTGTGATACAATTTTGAATAGCTGTCTCATTCAGTTTTTGAATATCTAACTTAATTGAAATTGGAAATGAAATTTTATGTATAGGTTTCTGTGTGAAATTTTTCACTCAATTGAGACAAGTTTCGATTGAGTTTTATAAGAATTCTGTAAAAATTGTAGATTCCTTTGTTATTTAGATAAACTTTTGTAGACTTCAAATATTTATATTTCATCTTAGTGAATCTTTACTGTCGAAAATGTCGCGGGATTAAAGTATTTTCGTATATTAATTTTTTGCTCCATTTCATGAATAAATGAAAAAAAGGGTAATCCCCTTTCTACCCACAATATTGTAATATAATTTGCACATAAGTTCTGTCAAAGTTTAATCAGAGTAAATAATAGAGTTAACGGTTGATATATACTGGTGACATAATGTAAACAAAGTCTGCATTTATTCTCTCTTAATTAAATAAATAAATGAGTGATAATCCTAAGTATTAGTCGTCAAGTTATGAAGTTTATTATTAGATAAAGAATTTCAGTGCATGAGATATTTTATAGAACTTTATTCGCATCAAAGCAGTGAACAACATCAATAAAAACAAAAAAAATTTGGGTGCTTGATGTACTTTGCAATTAATACGAATTTATTATCATCACTATTATTATTATTTTATTAATAATACTTTGTTTGCTATTACTACAAGTTATTTAAGTGAAATTATTAAAGCGTGTTAGCAATTAAGCCCGTTCACAGCACGGTCACATAAAATTCTAAACTTGTGAAAATAAGTTGATAAATGTTATTAAATCAATGTTTAAGTAAAATTAGTAATATACAAATGTATATGTAACAAGTAAAGATGAATATGATACAAATCGTTTAATTATGTTCTATTATTGTAGTCGAATTAACTTTTTATGCTTTATTAGTTTAATTTTTTAGCAGTTATGTTAAAATAAATGCTCTTTATTACTGTATTTTTGTATGTAGTCTATCTCTTTGTCTCCTAATGGATTTCTCTCTCTTTTTTTCGCTGCATTGTTATTTTGTTCGTGATTCACGCATTACGTTTCTCCGGCCTCCGGCCTAATTTCAACTGTGTACAATAATGGCTCCCTGGGCTCTCGCGCCGCGCCTACATGTCAGTGGCGCGACGGCCTCGGGGCTAATTTAACCTCCAATTAATGTTGACCGCTGTGATATTTCTTTGTTGCGCTTACGCAGAGAACATCTGGGTCGCCTGACAGGAATAAATATGAGAGAGGAGGAGGAGGGGGAGGAGGGGAGAGAAATCGGAGCCGGTCACCCTCGGACGCTCGGTCACACCCGGACATCAATAAAAGGCGGAAATTAGAAGACAAAGTAGGATTTTCTTAAAATCAAATGCTGTTATTCATTCTCATTCATAATTAGACACCTATTTTATGTACTAGTAATTCGTTTCGTTTTTGTCTTACAGCTATTTTTTACTAGGTTACTTTTGGCTTTTGAAGAGCATTATTAAATGAATATAAAAATACTTTTATTATTTTATCTGTAGGATAGCGATGATGAAAAAAGTGATCAAGATTTAGTTGTTGATGATGAAAATCAGGTAATTACTGAATTATTATTATTAAAGTACTCAAAAGTTACTTGAATCATATTTCAGTTTTGAAAATGCTGGCATTTTTAGTGGTTATTTTAAATTTTTTTTTGATTCTTTAATTTATTATAGATATGTATTAATATAAGAAGTATTTGATGAATGCCGCAAGTTTTTTTCTCTTTTTTTCCTTTTCTGTCCATTTCTTGTATTTTCCTTTCATTTTCTATCGCTCTCTGTTGTCTCAAAAATATACGGTTCAATCAAAATTTTAATTAAAAACCCTATTATTCTATAAGGATGACTTAATATAAATTGATTGTAGTTTCTTTAATTTGACATTTTTTAAAGGGTTTGTCTCCAATAAATGGTGAGCGTTATTCACGAGATGGCGCCAGTGATAAGTCAATGAAGAAAGAATCCTCGCCTAGTCCTTTAAATGACGTATCGTCACGTGGTAGCGGCTCATCGGGCAAGCATAAAACAGTAGGAAATATTTTTATACTCTTTTGATCCTAAAATGATTTTAAAAATATTTCTTGAATGGCTAAAAGTTAAAACTCATCCAAGAACTGACCAGTTGTAGTAACTACAATATATTGTGATGGGACAATATATTGTATTACAATATATTGAGATTATATTTATTAATTAGCATAATCGTACTAGAATTATGATTTAACGATGATGATTGTTATCTAAATTTATTTCAAAATTTAATCGCTATTATGTTAACATTTAACTGAAGCAGAGTTAATAAGCATAGATTATAATTTTATAATCATCGATCATAATTAATAACCATCCATGATATTTCTTTTATTTATTTTTTTATTTAAATATATTTTAGGATTACAGATAAAACTATAAGTTGCAACAATTCTATGAATGGTAGCTTAAATCTATGTAACTGAAAGTTTTTGAGATACTCATATGTACCCAATTCTCACTACAGATATTAATGATGATTAATTCTTTTCTTATATCCTTTAATCACTAAAAAATATATGCACTGGTTGATTGGTTCCTTAACTGATTGCTTAACTAATTGCGAACTATTACTCTATAGACATAAACCTTACATAACATTTTAATAATTAATAATAAATAATGCAATTATTTATTTATCAGTTTATTGATTAACTTAATTGCAGTATGAAAAATCGAGTACTCCAGTTTCTAAGACGGCGACACCAACCAGCTCTGGTAGCGCTACTCCTGGTCTAACATCTGGCTCAAAGGGGTCTTCCAAGCTTCCTAATTTATCAAGTATGATCAATAAATCTAAAATGTTACCTTAACAAATATATATGCTTCTAAAAATCTATTCAAATTGTATTAATACTTGAAATCTACAGATGCTAATGATAAATTTATATATGTCATGACATGCATCTTTTAGTCATTGCAATATTCTATGTATTCAGTGAATTAGAAAAGCACATTATACTATTAAACTATTCAATTAAAAAAGCATTTATTGGGGAAACCTTAAGTTACAACTTTAACCTCAAGATTAAGCTTTTTATAATGGTATCCAAATTAAATCTGCCTTGCAGCATATAATTTAGCAAATTTAAGTGTAAAATGATTTAATTTTTAAGCTGTTTCACTAGCAAATCAATGTCTTTTGTGGTAAAAATGTAAGGCTTATAGGTTCTAACATATGCTATAAATATTCATGTGTTGATAAGTGAATTGCATCAGATTACAATGAATGATACTTATTAGATATGCACTGGTGTGAAATCTGTTGATTTGTTATGCACTTTATTACCTGCATCATAATGTATATCTGATACAGGAATTGTGTAAATTGGCCAGCTCTAATGTATTATATATTATAAAACTGCTATATATTATACATTCGATGTGTTCGTCACTAATTATTTTAATGAAGCTTTGACATGGTTAATATTACGCCAGAAAATTACTCTATTTGGTAGTTAAATCTAAAATTCTAAACACGTATTTATAAGCACCTTTTCTAATAAGAAAATGATAATTGAGTACTGTAATTTTCGATGATTACTTATTACATTGATATGCGTATAATTGATGTTTTACGTCTTGATTTTATGTATCTAGTAAATAAGCATTTTTGTATTTAATACTGTCACATCTCAATTATCCAATCATTTCTTTAGTAAACTTAAAAAACACCAAAATATCCATTGACCAAGCATATTCAAACCAGTAATTTTTCTCTTATTATTGTTACATTTATGGTTAATTGTGCCATAATGTTATGATATCTTTTTCTATTGTTACATAATGCTTATTGTGCCATATAATGTAAAGTTGCCATTTTCTAGGTGGCAACAATTATCCGTATGGTCCTCTCATGGGTTCAGGCTTGCCAGCTGATCTTGGCAGGGAGCACGTGGCAATGGCGCAACTTGCCGGCCTTTCACCCGGCAGTCTTTCCTATGCAAGGGCCGCAATGGTATTTCTTATAATACATTTGGAAATATTTCATTTTTTGGAAAATTTAGAAGAATGTTAAATTTTCATTCATGAAGAGTTTGTCTATTAAAATATTAGATTTAAGCTGAATATAACAATCTACAGCTAATCCTAACCATAATTCTAACCCTAATTATTATCATGTTTCAAACCTTGTTATTATTCTTTATGAACGAAATACTCGTGAATGTTTCAGTGTGTTAGAAATATCTTAAATATTTTTTGATAAATATCTGTAAATAAATATCTACGAATAAAATATTCTTAGTTGAAATATTCAGTTATTAATATTGTAAAATACAGTTTGTTTTCTAAACATGATATATTCTGTAAATCCAAGCCTATATTAAACTAAACGTTTTATTTTCAAATATGCATCACACATCTAAAATCCATTTTATATAATTTATCTATAAAACTTTGTCCAACATTATTTTACGTGATCGTGATCGAGTAGTAGTGTGACATTTTTGACTCGTTAACTTTCTACAGCATAGATGAAGCCTTTTGATTTTGCAGTACAGTTCATATAGGTTTCATGAAGCCTTTTTTTGTTTTTGATTGTAGATGCCAGGATTTGATCCGCACGCTCACATGAGGCCGCCACTTGCCACTGTACCTGGTGGAAAACCGTGAGTTTAAATTCAAATTTATTTTATTTATTTGGAAATAGAATTTCATATATTACTGAACATTTGAATTAAAATTCTAGTTAAAAAAAGTTGTTTGATCAACATATATAGTTTATTGCGGTTAAATAATTATTTTATTGTGTTCAGTAATATTGATAGCAATAAAATTTCAATTAATCAATCGATTAAGTCTCTGCAATAAAGTGTTAAAATGAACAACATATGGTATGATGATAATTTGTCAATTAAACTTTCTATTTATTTTCAAGTAGTGAAACATTTGATTATATTTTACTATAAATTAACATCACGTCCGATTCAATTTAAGGATGAAATTACCTAATATGTAATGTAATATATGATAAAATTCTGATTCTAATTAATTTCAAAACAAAATTGATTTTGTGTACCCGAAGCTGACAATTCTATTCTGCATTCTAACCATCATGACTATCATGGGACTTTTCTTTTGCACACAGTTTAATGTCATATTGTTGAATATTTCCATATTATTTGCATAAATTTTCATATTTTCCAGTGCATACTCATTTCACGTTAGCGCTGATGGTACAATGCAGCCTGTCCCATTCCCTCCGGACGCTCTGATTGGTCCGGGGATCCCCCGTCACGCCAGACAAATAAGCACTCTGAATCACGGTGAAGTTGTCTGCGCTGTTACCATTAGCAACCCTTGTCGACATGTTTATACTGGTGGCAAGGTTAGTATTTCCTAACTCTAATCTTAACCTTAATAATATTTCTCTTTATTATCATAATCCTCACTGGTTATAGTACTCCAAAGCTTGCAAGTCTTGTTGCTGCAATGTTTCATTTAATTATTGATTTTAATACATAAATATAAAATATAAAATAAATCATATTTCTAATTTCTTAAATATGTTGGAACAGTTAAAGATATCTGTATAGATCTACTTGTCAAGAGAAGCATTTAGTCATGTTAGATGTTGAATAAGTAAACTCTGAAAACTTAATAGATAAAATTATATAACTGAATAAAGATTTTTCTGGAATTAGTGTTTATGGAATTTTTAAAATGGATTTTTTTTCTTTCAGGGTTGCGTAAAAGTTTGGGACATCAATCAACCTTCGAGTAAAACTCCCATTTCACAACTTGATTGCTTGGTACGTTTGTAAACTTAAAAAATGCGAATATTTATTTGAATGTGAAAAAAATTAATAAGAATCTTTACAATTTACTTTTTTAACTTTTAAGTTGTTGTGACGGATTAAGATATAATCCATGACTAATAGTTTGCAGAAATATTGAATAATTGTATGACAGGAAAAGCGGCATGAATTGTCGTCTGCAAAATAATTTTTATTTTCAACAAGACTTATAATTCACATTTAACGAAAAAATTGAAAAAATTTCTTAAAAAGTTTCTTTAATTTAAATAAATCTAGATTAAAATGTGATTGGATTAGATTTCAGTTGGATTTAATAGTACATTTGTAAAATTACAACGAATATTGTATCTACATTGATATTAATTATGACAACATAGGGAAATTGTAATGAAATATTCCGATTTATTATTTTTATAATTTCAGCAACGAGACAATTACATTCGATCAGTTAAACTTCTACAGGATACCCGGACATTAATAGTAGGAGGTGAGGCGAGCACAATATCAATCTGGGATCTGGCTTCTGTAAGTCGACACTTTTATATATTATAATCAAATATCAATTACTTTATTGCTAGAAGTTTGAGTAATGGGTGTATTCCATTGAATCAGATTTTTAATGATATATTTGGTCTCATAATTCCATCAGTTATTAAATCTATCATATTTTTCATTAAGAAATGTCTGATACATCGTTTGTACAATACAGTATGATGTCAATCTTCAAATTAATTATTCAAATATTGAAGTCTTTAATATCTATCTCTCTAGTGTACACTTGAGTGCCTTTTGCTTACAAGTGTATTCCTTTTTACATCGTGCACTGTATTGTAAAATTGCATTATTATATTATTTAGTGCGAAATACATATAAATTAATAAATACAAAAATGTTAAACTTAACCTATTGAATATAATAACAGGATGATTGACAGTTAATATTTGTTGTTTATTAGCCGACGCCTCGCATTAAGGCGGAGTTAACTTCCAGTGCTCCGGCTTGCTACGCTCTAGCTATTAGTCCAGACTCTAAAGTTTGCTTTAGTTGTTGCAGCGATGGTAATATTACAGTGTGGGATCTGCACAACCAATCTCTAGTCAGGTATGCTCATTGAGTTTACTTAAACCTAATAGTGGATTGTCAATAATATTTAATAATACATAAGTATATAAATATATACTTATGTATATAAAGGATTGTAAATAAAATAATATTTAAATATAAAAGATTGTAAATAAAATAGAGACCCATTGTAAATTATAAAGTAATTAAATTTACTACAATTGTGCTAATAAATTCTTTATGCAACTCAACAATTACTTAATTTGTGAGCATATACTAGAACACTAAAATATAGCTTATAATTTTTGCAGCATACATTAGATTATTTAAATATAGTCTAAAAATATAGTCTACAATTTAGCAAGTATATACCAAAACGTTAAAATATAGCCTATAATTTTAGTGTACACTAAAACGTCACAATTTAGTCCATAGTTTTTGTATTTGCAGACAGTTTCAGGGTCACACAGATGGCGCTAGTTGTATAGACATCTCTCCAGATGGTACAAGGCTATGGACGGGTGGATTGGATAACACCGTCAGGTTGTGGGACCTTCGAGAAGGTCGTCAACTGCAGCAACATGATTTCTCTTCACAAATATTTTCCTTAGGTTATTGTCCAACAGGCGAATGGCTGGCTGTTGGGTAAGTGGTAACATTGGGCATTTTTAATTTATTAATTGCAGCGAAAGTGTTTTATTCAATCCTAAAACAGTTTTCTTCTTAATAATTCAAGTGTTGCAGAATTAAAACATGTTTGTATTCTACACAACATTGGCTTAAAACATTCTAAATTGTCATATTTTAATAAATATTTTAATGCTAAGTTAACATTGCACATCTTAAATCTTGTTCTTTAATAGTTCTCTTTTATTAATTACTAGTAATTTAATGAGACTTCTTAACTGAAACCATGATTTATGTAAGTAAATATATGCATATCTTTAGAAGGAATTATACGCATTGTATTTTGATGTGCATTTCTATAGCATGGAAAGTAGTAATGTAGAAGTACTGCATCATTCTAAACCAGACAAATACCAGCTTCACCTTCACGAAAGTTGCGTACTTTCTCTTAAATTTGCTGCCTGCGGTAAATGGTTTGCCAGCACAGGAAAAGATAATCTTCTAAACGCATGGCGGACTCCTTATGGTGCTAGCATTTTCCAGGTATATTATTTATTTGTTTATTAAAAATGTTATCTATTAAGACATATAAAATGTAAGCTATATAGGAGAATATTATTTACTTATAAATATTAAAGTGTGAAGTTCCTGTAAGAATTATAATTATAAATGCTGTCAAAATTGGACCCATATTTTATGCAGATAGTTAATATTGACAATGATTATCACTTGTTTTTAAGCTATAGTGTTAATTGGAAGATACTATATTTAATTTTATTATCATTTAGTGTTATTGAATTGTATACAGATTTTAAATCTAAATCTAGTTATTTGTACTATTATATATTCTCATATATTCAATTCAATTGTACAAGATTATAATCGAACAATTGACAAATTATAATTGGGGTTTGTACTTTTATTATAATTGATGTTTGTATCTTATTTTCAATTTCGTTATTTAATTTTTTTGTATTTTGCTTTTTACTTTATTTTCAGTCGAAAGAATCTTCGTCTGTTTTATGTTGTGACATTTCTGCAGATGATAAGTATATAGTAACAGGATCAGGAGACAAGAAAGCAACACTTTATGAAGTTATATTTTAATATGCATTTCTATTCCGTCAACTTTTATTTGCTTTGAACAGTCTTTTAATCGTACTGTAATATTTAGTAAAGGCTTCATCAAGATGCTATTGCCTGGCTAGATATTTAGAGACAGCTGTATATAGTATATAATATTAATATAATATTAAATATTTTTAAGTAATACTTTATGAAGTAATTGTTCAGTTAAATAGGGAAATCATTCTTAACTTTTCATATTTAATATTGTTGAAGTTAAGAACGAAATATAATGGGAGATTTTATTAAAAATAAATTTGAGGTAAAGTTTACTTTAGTTATTAGCAAGAAATTGAGTAAAATATATTATGAAACTTTTAATTACGTTCTGGAAAATATTATGATAAACATCTATCTGTATGGTACTTTATAAATCTTGATATTATTGATATAAATGCTCTATTATTGGAAGTTTAACTGTAATGAATTCAGATTCTTATGCGTTTTAAACAATTGTTGATGTAAAGAGAATCTCAAGAATATTTCAGTGATTTTGTGTTCATTTTTTAGTCATAACTAACATTGTTTTAGAATTTCAAGCAAGTTTCCTTGGATAGGGTGCAATTTCTTACTTTTTTATAAATCTGACGAGTGGAATGAATCCATTCATGTGTATTTTATTCTTTGATATAAATCAGCACTTAATCTTGCACTATATGATCAATAGGCTTATGCTTTTTCCTAGTTCCATTTCAGAAAAAGAAATAGTTCTGAGGCTCAATCAAAATTTATATTTAACTTGTCCGATTCAAGGAAATTAAATTTACTATCGAAATGATAAAGTCGACAGATTTGGTTATATTTGTATATTTTATTGTAAAAACTAACAGTATAGTTCATACGTATTAAGTTCAATTCCACTGTTTACTTCTGAACAAAAATTATAAATAATTTATTCATCTTTAAGCATGTCTCTCAAGAGATCAATTTCGTAGCTATCTCTCGCTGTTTTTCAACTGCAAATGCAACTTTAAGAACCAAATCATCTTGCCAATGGCGCCCAATGATCATCATACCAACTGGCAATCCTTCAGATAATCCAACATTGACAGAAATGGCAGGATGACCGGTCAAATTGTATGGCAAGGTATTGTCTGTACCTTGTAACTGAATCTCTAGAAAGTCTAAAAAGTAAAGTTATATTACATCAAAATTCTAAGTATTTCAAGCAAAAATTCATATAAAATTTATTAAAGCCTATTTGGATAAAACTAATGATTCCTGTAATACTCTGCGTTTTACAACAGAAGTTCTATGGCAATTAAGAACAGAATGAAAATATTCAATCAATGTTACAACAAAGTCAAACACAGTAGAATTTTTCAATTCATACACTTTTACTATTGCTATCACATCTGATTTTAATCTCATCATCTCGATCACATCTGATTTTGATCTAATCCCTAAAAAGTAATGATTTCAGTGGAAAAGGATTGAGTTTGGGATGTGGTCGAATACACCGTACCTTTAACATTTAGTTTAGAGGTCGGTAATTTCAAAGCTTTACACTTAGTTGTAGGCATTATAATGACATCGTATTTTGTAAACAATTCATCAAAGCCAGTCATGATACTTTGCAATGCATTGGAAGCTTTTATTTGAAATCTATTGCCGTAATTTTCCTGCAATGGTGAAAACAATTAAATATTATAATTATTTATTGGAATAGGAAATGTACCTCGTTCTATATTATGTATTACTTTAACATAGTATGTATTTATATATACGCATGTATGTATACAAAAAAAATTCACAAATGAGGTTTAGTTATTAAAATAAAATTAATTTAAGATAGGTAAAATGTCAAATTATCAATAGAAATGGTAAGAAATCGAATTATATTGCACGACAACTAATTAAAAAACTAGAAAATAGTTCATATAGTAAAAAAATTAGTAATTCAAGAAGTCAATGTTATCTTATAATAACTTACAAACTTCAAATATTTCTTTAAGTTTAATATTAGCAATATTTAAATTAATCCAATCAACATACCAACCTTAACATAGCCAGATTGAAGCAATACTTTCTTGTAGCCAATAGGAAGCATATCCGCTTTTTCTTTGAACGCGGTGAAGAAAAAATCATGAGTGGCAACATCATTGAAACCTTTCGACTCCAGTGCTGTTGAACCTATAAGTAACAATAACAACTTGAATTGTAAGCATATCAGAATTAACTGTGCAACTTATAAGCTAGCCAAAGATGTGTAAATTTTAAAATCAAATGAATAAACGAGCAAAATTTAATATTAAAGAAAATAATGTACCTACCATTATTGCAGTGTGTTGAATATATTCCTTCGGTAATAGTAACCACTGCGACTGAACGAGCTGAAAACAAATGCAATTGACAAACTACTATATCTATATACAAAATTTTAAATATTCTATATTTCTATCAAACTCATTCTCTTCTATTCGTTCTATTATCAAATATTAAATACACACCTTTTTTATGAAGTGATGATGAAAATTCCTCCACACTTGCTCCCAGCTCTGTCAATTTTCTTGCTGCAGATTTGACAAACATCTCTACATCTGGTTCACAGTTATTAAAACCTTCTTGCAATAACCCAATCACTAATCCTTCAACCTCTCCTGTCAACTAATACATTCAAAAACAGGAAAATTCGCATTACAAAGAAGTGCCTTGTTCAATTTATATAAACAACTTCAAGAATATTAAAACATTGTAAATACCGAACTATAACTTTCAAATTCGAAAAATGATTGCTTCCTGATTTAATAAATAAACTAAAAATACCATCCAATAGACTAGAAAAGCATCAGCTTACATAAGGTTCACATTGAACAAATATATCTTAATAAAATTAATAAATCTTTGTTCTAATTATAAAGGCATTCAATGTTTTTAGAGAATTTATCATAATCTGGGTTTTTATTTAGAAAGTGCACAGTTTCTCATCCTATAAAAATAAAAAAATCTCACAGATTCTGTAAAATTCCTCGTCTTAGCATCCCTCGGTTGCCTTGGATCGAGTCCCCCGTCTGATCCCGCAATAACCTAAAATTAAACAAAATACTCAACAAATACAGTGCAATAACTAAAATAAATAGTTATTTAATTATATTTTCTAATGTATTTTTCCACAGTTAGCTTTAATTGTTCTACTAATAACCTTTAAATATCTCATAGCCTTTTCATTACTGTTGTACTTTTTTTTTTAAAATAAAATATACAATTAAATAGGTTTACTTCAAAATTGACAAATCAAAAACGACTGATAATAAAATATCTTTTTGTATCCATAATTTTATCCATCTTCTCCTATAAAAATGACTCCTCTTAATTAAAATATTTCGGTATTATTTAAATCAATTATTTGCAGCACTAACCTCAAGCAGTAGAGCACAATCTGTTACAGTCCTTGCCATTGGTCCAACAAAATCCATACAAGAAGTTAAGGACAAAATACCAGTATAAGGGATAAGGCTATAAGTTGGCTTCAGTCCAACTATACCACACCAGCTAGATGGCACTCGAACTGAGCCCCCTTGGTCTGTACCAAGAGCCATATCTACTTCACCAGTAGCCACCTAGCGTGTAAGAAACATATAGTAAATAGTCAGAAATATAGAAAATATATTACATTACATAATGAAGATTAGAATTTGTAAAACTGAGTAAAAGTGTAATCATAGACTTAAAGCAAAATCAAACACAATACTGATTGGCTTATTTTGATTTCATTTTGTGAACACCAGCATCTATATCATTAAATTTATCTTATAAACTAATAAAGACTAATAGAGAATTAAATAAAATAAAATTAGATTAAATAAAAGTAATCAGTATCAGTGCTTGAATTAAACTACTGATTTGATCATGAATTCAAAATTTCTTTTAAAAACAATAATTATGTTAACTTCTTTAAAAAAATTAAGTTCAGCTTTAAATTTAATTAAGTTCAGGCATTAAAAATTAATACAGCCCAGTCATTTGCTCTTTAAATTACAATAAATTATTTAACAAATATAAATGATAAAGATTGCAAAAACCAGAACGGCACATCCACTGCTAGATCCACCTGATGATCTCGTGATGTCGTGAGGATTGAGCACTGGCCCACCAAGAGAAGTAAAGCTGCTGGAACAAGCGCACATGTCTTCACAAGCTGCCTTTCCTTTAATCACTGCTCCTGCATTATTTTAAAAATGACTAAGCCAAAGTTTTTATTGTAAAAATTGTTAAGCCAAAGTCCCTGAGTTAAAAAAATTACATGATGGGACTTTCAAATGATATATTTCTTTCATGATTTCACCTTTTATGCGAGAATTATTTAATTGAAAAGCTGATGGATGGAAAATGATAAAATTGGGCAATATTAAAGAAATAAATAAAACTATAATTTCATGCAAGTTACACTTTGTACAAGGGGTTATTCTTTCAATAATAGTAATAATAATATTTAATACTAAAATAATATAAAATAATAATAAAACAATGATAACAACAGCCCTAGTAGCCATTACAATAATGCAAAAAAGAAACTCCAATATTACAATCATTCAAAAGCTAACCTGCATTTAGAATCCTGTTAACGACTGTTGCATTATAATCAGTATTGAATCCATCCATGAATGGTGAACCGACTGTGAGAGGAACACCAGCCATCGCTATGTTGTCTTTGATGGCTACAGTCTTGCCCAACAACTTTCCTTCTTTGGCTCCTTTTGTGTCAGTTAAACAAACCCTGTGTGTACAATGCACTCTTTTATTTATAACAATCTACTTCTTGCCATAGATCTTTCAATTTTCACATTCATTCGCTACATTTTTGCTACATTCTTGCTTTTACAGTCAAAAACACGAATATAGATTCTTGATAAATGATTGATATTATTTTTATAGAGAAAGACACTTCAAAATATATTTCAAATGAATTGGATAATAATTACCAAGCATTATGGACGTTTTCTGTAGATAGAGGTTTGCGTACTGATGTACTCAGATATTTAACTTCTAAACACTGATCCGGGTATTGATCAATTTCTTCATAAAACTTGTCATAAGCTTTTACCATATGTTCTGAAAATATTTTAAAAGCTTAAATTAGATGTGATTCGAGAAAATAATCACTACTTTAAATACATTAACTGCTAAGTTAAATTCAACCTTACCGTTATATTGGAGCAGATCATCGTCAGATATATTAAGAAAATGTTTCTTTGCTAGATTTCTCAACTGTTCGATAGATGGAGACTGAATAACTGGCAGAATCTCGCTCATTTTATCAAAACTTTCCGGCTGAGTTTATATCTGTATTCAGTCATGAATAACAAATATCAAGAAACTCTAAAATATTAAAGTTTAAAGAATTTTTTAAATTATTAAAATTTACATTTTTCTAAACCTAGCCTCCCTTGTTGCACTCCTGCCATTTATTAGCCTAATAAACTGACAAACCAGTAACCCAACGTATACCTTAATTACCACAAATGGAAGCAATAATTTAGAAAAAAAATCTGTTTTGACAACAGATACAAAAATAGTGGAAACTTATGAATCATTAATCCGACGTTACAATTTACACATACACCAAAAATCAGCCTACATAAAAGTTACACCTTACCATTAACACTGCCAAATGGCTACCATAATGTCTCTCATACGTCTCTAATATAACAATGATAAAAACAGACGTTGGACTCTAATATAAAGTTTATCGAGAGGTTTATTGTAGGCTTTATCGCTTTGATTAGCTTAAAACATTCTGATTGGTTCTTTATATGATACTAAAGTTCAGGATACAGCATAGAGTCCTGGATCCTATGGTAAGTTTGGCTGATGCGACTGATGACTAGTAAAGCAATGGAGATGGGGGGGGGGGGGGGGGGGGGGGGTTGGATTTTTT